>VXBT01012612.1:532998-772482 GCA_013400235.1 Oriolus oriolus
TCCGCTCCGCGCTCCTCCCGCGAGCAGCGGGCGGGCAGGTGGGAGCGGGCCAGGGCAGGGCGCTGCTCTATTTGCATGGTGCTGGGCGGGGGGAGCGCGGCCGAGAGCAGAGCCCCGCCTGGGCCGGCCGCGCACGGCGGGGCCGAGGGACGGTCCTGCCCCCGCCGGACCTGCGGGGATGTAACCAAGGTGTGAGCTGGCGGGGCTCCGCTCCACCTGCACTCTGCACGTCGGCCTCGGGCCCCGTAGCCTGCTTGAAGGTCATGGAAACGCCGGGGCACAGCACACCTGTACAGCAGGGAGAAAGAAGCAGAAACCCAGCTGGTACCTCTGTGCGGGGACCTGCCCCTGCTTTCCAGCTCCCTGGCCTGCGGCAGCTGGGAGATAGGCTCTGGCACAGTTAGATTTGTGTGGTTAGGATCTCTCCAAGGAAGACTCGTTAGGAAGCTACCTGTACTCTTTACTGTTCCTTTATAAATTCATTGTTTTCCAACTGGCTGAGAAGTGTTTTTTAGTAATAAAAATGATCAGCCATAGTCTTCATCCATGACCACAGAACCCAAAGGATATGTTTTCATTTCCCTTGGAGTATTTCCCTCCTGGAGAACAGCTCTATTGCATTAGAGGGTGATGCAATATGTAATGCCTAATACAGTTAAAACGAAAAAAAAAAGACAACCCATTAAGGAAAAGCTTAACAGAAGAAAATCATCGACTGATCTAATTTTAATGACAGCACTGATCATAAAACATTTTGGTGAATGCCTTTAAAAATTACAATACAAGTGCACATCTTCAAGCTATTGTCTATATTATGCAGTGAGCAGAGATAAATACGTTATAGACACAATACATCAAAGCATTATCAAAGTTGCAGTTAGATGACACAGTTTCTGTGTCTGCTATCTGAAGCACAAGCATGCTGTCTTATGCTTCCAGCGAGGCTACACAGATAATGGAAAGAACCAAAATGAAATAGCTCACAGAAGCCCCCAGGTTACTCCAACACAGGGATTAGTCTGAGAAGGATATGGGCAAATTCCAGTATTTCATATTTGCACTACTTCCTACAGCCACTCATCTTAAGCAGGAACTAATTTTTTGGCACAGTTTTTTCTGAAAAGACACAATACAGTTTGACCAAAGAAAACCTCCTAAAATTAACTCCCAAAATCCAAAAAAACCTCCCACGAAAACCTCCAAATAAACAAACAAACAAAACCCCCCAACCCAACAGCCCCCCCAAAACCCCATCAAATTCTGAGGTATTGGAGATGCCAGTGTGTCTTACAAATTTCTGAACTCCTCTGGTCTCTGAAAGGAAAACTCCTTTAATAGCTGGTAGAGGCGAAGAGATACTGAAACCATAAGTCTGTGTCTCTTCTTTAGAAGAGGACTGAAGAGGCCAATGCAAATGGTTCTGAGCTGGAGTCCTTGACCTTTTTAATCCTTTGACATCTCCAATTGCTTTATAGCATTTTCACTAGCAGTGTTGCTTCAAAATAAGGAACTGAAAATAACTGAAGCTTAAAGAACTGAAATACTGGTTTTCTAAAGTCATAAGCATGGATCACCAACACCATGCTTTGCTCTTCCTTCCGCCCAAAACACCCCCACAAACAAAGCTGTGTCAGTTCTAACACTGTTTCCTAAGCCTTTACGTTTCAACACAGCAATAACATTAACTGCTACGTAGGGAGGAGTTCATGAAAGATTTTTGACTAGTTTCACCAAGGTATTTTTAACAATCAGTGCAGTATTTTGATAGCATTGGATCTAAGTCCATCTCCCAATATTTCTCTGGTCAAATCTAGAGAGCAAACCAGAGAAAAGGGGTCAGGAAAGTTAGAATAGAAAACTGTAGTAAAACCACCATAGTACTTTTGAAAAATATAGTGAAATAATATGAAGGACCTATTATTGGACAATATCAACTTCTATATATTGCTAATACACCTTTTAATTTTTTTTTTTTAATTGATGGGACACACTAATGTCCTCAGTCAGAGCCAGTCTCTTTGCACTGAAGTATATAAATACTTATTATGTCTACAAGCTAGGTCCATTCCTAATAATTCATAATCCAAAGACCTGAACTAAAATCCATTGAAAAAAGATCCTCTTAATGTCAGAAGGGTCTGGATCAGTTTGTAGAAATTCTGACTTTGGAACCAGGCACTTAGAAAAAACACTATTTAAGTATAATGGAGGAGGAATAAAAAAAATGCATACAAAAGGTTTTTTTCAGACATTAGGAAAAGAAAATGGAAGGAAAAAGTATAAGCTGTTTGTAAACTGGATTTTCAAATTGTTTCACCAAGTCCAGCTCATGGGCTCCTAGAATAATATAAAATACAAAATTACTTTGTTTTGAAGTACTTGGCACGAATGAAATGACTAGGGAGGAAACATATGCAATTTTTGTAAAAGACTGTCAACAACTGCAGTCAAGTTTAAAAGCAAAATGGAAACATTTCCCTGAATGTACAAAGCATGCTATAGTGCAGTCAGAACAAATGAATTGATAATAATAAAATATTTTCTTTCTTTGAGGGTTTCTACGCAAAGCTACAAGAAAAAATCTTAAAAATCTTTGTCACCATGGCAAGAAAGCAGTGCAAAACCAAAAATGTATGAAATTAAATTCTATTCAGTCCATAGATGAAATTCCACATGCATTTTTATGACTTTAATTAGGGTCTCAGCATCACAGGTCTATGCCCCAGGCCTACCTGTTGGCAACTGAAGTGCAACCTAACCATCCTTAGAGGAGGGTACACACTGATACAGCTTTAGTCTAACACTACAAAAGAAAAAAATTACACCAATATTGCAGTTTAGAGCTGGTCATTATTGGAAGGTATGTATCAGTGTTTATTTACTTCTTCCTGTGTAGGAATAGCATTTCACTATAAAACAAAACAAACCAAAAGAGATACACATTAACAGCAGCATGAAAACAAATTTTTTAAAAAGTAAAAAAACCACTGATTTTTAGATTACTTAGGTTGCTGGGACAATGTGGTTGGCTCTTCTTTCAAAAAAGAAAAAATCTAAACCCCAAAAGCATTGCATGTCTCAGAACTGACCATTGCAATAGCTCGGCATAAAATGGTGAATAATGATGAATCAGCTAGCATTATAGTTTTGTTTTGAGAGAGAAAAAGTTACTAAATACAGATTTTATTTCATAACAAAATATAGAAAAAACATCTCTTAAAACATTCAAGAAGAAATTAAATTTGGCTGTTGTCATATTAAGTAACAATGGCAAAGACTCAAATGCCAAAAGCACATATAATGGTTTAGGGAGAGAAAAAAAAGCCATCACAAATATTTGATGAGAAGAAACCCATAGACTAAGGATGACAGTGCATGCCAAATATAAATTTCATAGTCTGAACATAAAAAAACCAGCAGAAGCTGAAGTGACATATACAGAGCATAGGCTGATTGGGTTCTTGCAGGCAATTTGCCTTGTACATATCCTTCATTTGCACACAATCCTCTGACTTCAAAAAACAAAATTTCCTCCTGAACTAGCCCTTCCTATTGACTAAAAGCAAATTGGAATCTTACAACAAAAATCAACTCAATTAAATGCTTCAACCTCATCAGAAAGGGTAACCACAGGAAGTTATCCACAAGCACAGAAAACCTATACACAGTTTCCTCAATGTTGACTCCAGAGGCTTGTCAGAGCTTTTTTTTTCTTAATGCAAACACTTAATTCTACAACTGATTTTTTTTGTTTTTAATCAAAGGATTTTTAACCTTTTTATTTCAAACAACAGTGATATTTACAACCTAAGCACATGGCAAGCAATAACAGATGGGCAGAAACAAACAGATGGGTGAGCACAAGGTAACAGCAAGATGTTTACGGTAGAGCATAATAAACAGCTGCCACAAGTAGATGACCATCATCAGATCTCTTCAGTCGCTCCTTGCCTGTCATAAAAGTAAGGGTCCTCCTAAATCACAGTCCCTACTGTAGTTATTTTAATAGCTCTTCTGTGGACTTATGCTTCTTGACTTGACAGTATTGTTCACTGAGGTGTCCAAAGTTCGCCATCATTATTCAAGTGGATGCAGCAGGATGAGAGTCATTCATCATAGAAGTCACTGGAAACCGCAGAAGTAATTCCAAATTATTCATGATGTCTATGAAAATATCAGCTACCACTTTTAGCCACAGCCAGTGAATAGCAACAAAAATTCTCTTCCACGTCATTTGCCCAAATTTAGTCTTGGATATTAACACAGACCAGAGATGGTTACATGATAGAATATGAGCTGGGGAAGCAGAGATGCAGACATATGTTCCCTTCCTAAATGATGAGCAGTAACATGATAGCTAAATTTACTTAGACTAAAATGGTTATTGTTCTTTGTTGTCTGTCCTGAATGTTATAGTGACAACAAGGAGCATGAAACTATTTCTTGCTCTGCGCATTCCACATTAAAACGGATGTCTACGTGGGATGTGGAAATGATCACGTTCTGTCTTGTGGGAACAATAACTTCCACAGAGCCCAGGACAAAGAGTGAGGGGACTGACAATGTCCCTGGTCATGAAGACAGATGTATTTACTTTAATTCTTTTTATACTCTTCATATCAGAATTAAAACCTTCCTATTAGCCAAACTGTTACTTATTCAAACTACATGCAACATTTTTAAATGTGGAACACAAAATAATAAGAAATTTTTATCCTGGCCTATGCTACTGAAAATTAATACAGTCTTCCTGCTTTTGTCTATAGTTTTTAATTTCTCCTGAAAGCTTGCTAAGAATAATATCTTCAAACAGCTCTGTTGCTGTGTTTAAAATAGGACTACAGAGAAATGTCTGCTACCTCACACTGTTTGCATAATATCAACAAATTATACATGTGCTCTATTCTGATAGCTAATACCTACATAAAATAAATTACTGTCATTGCTGTTATAGTCCCAGACTCTATCGGTTCAAATTTAATTTTCTAATACATTTATGTAAACTAATAAAACATGTTGGCTTAGCCAACTGGAATCTTTGACCAGAGTAACAGAAATACATAAAACATTTATGTCTATTATTCCTACCTTCCCTGAGCTAGCTGCTCTCAGAATGCCTTTTTTTACCTACTCAGTGTCCTTGAAGCTTACCCCAAGGATTCATTTTCACACAACACTCTAAGATGATACTGCAGACAGTCAACCAGGAGCTACAGCTGCCTCAACCTCCCCCACGGTCCACACTTGCCTAATTAAATATTCATCACCCCCAAATGCTGCAGTGTCAAACATGAGCAACTGCCCAGCCTGACCTTCTACAGCCAGCCTGTGGTTTGTGCTGGAGAGCAAACAAGACTGTGACTTACCTGCTGAAACATAAAATGGTATAATGCAGTTTTCATGTTGCACATTAAGTTCTGTGCATGCACTGTAAAATTCTCACAGCGGAAGCCAGAGTACTAACTTTTAATATTCAATATATATCGAATACCTGTATGCAAAGCTGTATGGGCAGTGTTATCAATAAATTTTCTATAGAAAACTAAAATATTATCTTCCTTATTATACAGATTCTGTTTTTTAGGTATGGTCATACCTTTCAACTTAAAAATATATTATTGC
Organism: Oriolus oriolus; assembly: GCA_013400235.1. NCBI lineage: Eukaryota > Metazoa > Chordata > Aves > Passeriformes > Corvidae > Oriolus > Oriolus oriolus. The sequence continues at coordinate 538,621 of VXBT01012612.1, forward strand.
TGAGTATTCTCAAATAAAAATAAAAGACCGAGGCATACTTATATCAAGTACATGAGTTGTTTTGGGGTTTTTTTGTGGCTTTGGACTCTTATCTTAGTTCCATTTACAATAAATTTTGGGGTTACCTCCAAGACAAAAGAGAAAAGTTCTTATAATTCATTCAATTGTATCAGACTCTGCACATATTTATATCTACATTTGATGGAAGAGAAATCTGAGCAGAAAAAAACAGGAGTCATCTTTCATGTTGTAGAAACCATAGCTGTAATAGTCTATAAGTTCCATAAATCTTTGAGCTTTGATATAACTAATGCATATCCACATCATGTCCATAAAAAATAAAAATACTGTAAAGGTTGTGTTTTGACCCCAACACCTACATTAACCTGTTAAAAAGAAAAATATCAGAAATTGGCTGTAAACGAGCCAGTACTGGGTATTTGGCATTCCTAATAGAATAGGCATTGCACCAAATTAGCAATGAGAATTCTGTAAGTGTAACTAATACAGCTTAAGCCAGTAAGTAAAAATATTCAAAACAACCTTGTTTTCACAATATATGTACTGACACCAATGTGTGTATATATACTTACGTGAAATATGTATATATTTATGTAGTTTAAAAAAGGTTGACTTCATAGCTTCAATAATTATCTGCTGCAACTTATTGCAACTTATTTGCCCCTAAGATTTCCCATAAATGGTCAAAACCTAGATTTCTTCTTCAAAGTCAAGGGCTTCCCCACAGTTCTCAGGCATTTTCTTTCCCCTTTTATGGTAGCTATGGCTTGATGCTCTAATTAACCTATAATTTAAGATTGAAAAGTGCAAATCCTTAAGTTTTCACATCCTTAATCTGGCATGAACTGCAGTGTATTTCAGTGAATATACTGCAGCTACTACCTCAGGGAGGAGAAAGACAGAGGAGAGGTACCACAGCCCAAACATTTCTTCAAAGCCTACATCTTGGTTGAAGCAATTTTGCAGCAGCTCTCCTTCATCCAAAATTTGATTCTGTTAATTATTAAATATGAAGTACCAGTATTGAGAGCAAGTTAAATTACCACATTGCTAGGTCTGCGGTCTGTCTTTTCCCTCCAGGCAGGGTCCTGCAGATACTGGGAAGAGAAACATTTTATCAGCATTCCTGTGGAATCCTTCAGTACTGCCCATCGGGGAACACGAGCAGTTACCAGTCTACTCCAGAATTCCCAGAACAGTGGTGATTGTAATAACGACCCATAGATCTTCTTCCCACTTAATACAGCTGATGAGCTCTCACACAAAGCATGTAAAATTTGACTCTCACATAGAGGAAAACCATTTGAAACAGACTTAGAATTGATCTAATTGTATCTATGGTTTGATAAACCTGAGTTGAACCTTGCTCATAAGTAATAAGAAAGGTTTATATGCACTCAAAAGTCCACCACTCTAAACGAAATAAAAATTTTTCTACTCTGCACTCTTATTTTCATTACAGGCAAACAAAAAAATACATTCCGAAAATCATTTTATTATCATCTCCAGGCAACTGGAAATTCACGTAGGTTTCGTGATACAGATTAAGCCTGAAGAAGCTACCCACTGTGTGCTTCAGGCAAGAAATGGTCATCAGGGATATGAATCAGAGGGTATCACACCCATTTAGCATTGCTGGACCTGTAAAGGAAACATCTGAGTCTGTGTTAGGGTCTTGAAGTCGTGTACTACATGCAGTGGGTAGATTTTGATGGCCTTATCTGTGCAGTGTCATCATTTGTTTCTCTGACTTCTACCACAAATTCTTCTGCAACCATACGGCCATTTCTCTGACAAGTAGGTCCACAACTACTTGTGGCTTCAGGCAAACCTCCCTCATCTGCCCTTTTTATACCACTTTAAATCAGTCCCTAGGGACCAGCCATGAAAAGAGGCAAAGTAAATCTCATAGATTAAAAGCACGAAAACGGAGCAACCAGGGAATTCAATCTCACATGTGGCACAAAGGCATCAGTGAAAGACAATGTTTGGCTCCCAGGTGGGAACACTTAGTGGTAGGGCAGGTACTTGGGACCATGTGCGTGAGACCGCAGGAAACTGTGGAAACTGAGTATGAAATTATTACACTCTCCTAGCAACAACTCTCTAAGATGTGATCAAATAAAGGCCTTAAGCATAAACACAAAACATTTTTCAGCTCTATAGCCTAAGGAAGTGAAGCAGTGTGACTATGAACTCAGCTACTATAAAGTTACAAGTCAGTGACAATGACAATAACCTGTATAAGGTCAAGGTGAGTATAACTTCATTAGTTGCCTGTAAATAGATATCTAACTCTGAAGCCTAGAACAAGAAGATAAGTAAAAGGCTGGTAGTAAGCATGACTCCAAACTTTACAGATCAGTACAAAGGACAATAATTTTGATATAATACACACATACATTATATAATCAACACTGATACTCAGGAACATAAAGATACAGAGGAATATCACTGCTTGTATCTCTCATTGTGAGGAGAAGAAATACTACTAGAGGAAAACAACACCTGTACACTAGAAGAACAATGGTAAACTTTATAGGGTCTTATATGGTGGATATGAATACTACTTCTATTTAGGCCATGCAGAAATTTCCCTGTTCGTATCAGCTGGTCTGTGCCTCAATATAGACCTTTTGTCACCAAATAGAAATCATGCTTTATATTACAGAAATTATGACATGAAACTTTTTCCCATCAGAACAGGGCAGCTATCTTTCCTGTAGGAAGTGTATTAAAAATGGAAGAGATAAGCTCTTCAGCTCAAAAAAAAAAAAGCTATTAGAGTTATCTTATGTCCAAAGAACAAGACTGGGGGGACAGGGGAAAAAACCCCCCAAAAACCCAACAATCCTTCACAATTTCCAATACACAGCTAACTTGTCAGGTTTAAGCATCTTAATTGCAAAGATGCCCTTAGCAGATTCGTTCATTTATGGCATGTCATACAGTTTTCATTCCTCTCTATTAGGTAACTCCACTCTCATCCTCAAGTTCCTTTTGATTTAATAATCACATTTAATCCCACATTATTTTACCTTATCATTATCTAGACTCCTTCATATGATGTCTTCGGAGATAACATGCATAGGTCACATTTTAATTCCTTACCTCTTTGGTTTTCCACCCAATGAAAGAACAAAAAGAAGGTGAAAACAAATGGGTAATAAATGTTTTAACATGTTGATATTTTTCTTGAAGGCAAAACATTAATCTGAAAACAACCACAGGATTTCTTCAATTTTTTAGTAGATGCTGCTTTGGCTTCTTTGGAACATTCCATCTTTTGAGAAAAAAAAACACCAGGGGAAAAAAATCCATGAGCGGTTTGTGTGACTGCCTTGCAAGTGATTTATAGAAGCAGAATAGTATCAAGAGGAGGACATCTTATTTCAAAACATCTTACAGACTCAGGGAAGATTACAATACTATCTAGGGGAAGATGATATGAAAACCAAATTTTTCCTGAATGTCTCTAGTCATTAAGTTGTCACACTATGATATCTTACATCAATATGAGCTGTTGATATTACTGCCATTAGAGTATTTTTAATTCTGTTTACACTATTAATATTTTAAATAAGCTAAAAATAAATTCATGCTTTGTAAACATATGGGCAGATATAGACATATGGCATATTCCCTCTCTTGTCTATGCATGTTCCATGCATAACACCTTCTCTTACTATACGAATCTGTTTGCAGTTTGCTTTCCTGCCTGTGACTTTTTATCAAAAGTTGGTCTCATGGTCATCATTTAGGAGTAATGCCAACTTCTGAACTTGCTCAGCAGTGTGAGAACAATTTCCCAGAAGTGCAGCCACTGTGAACTTGCAGTTCACACAGGTCACCAAATTGCACATACTTGCCCATAGACATGAAGTAAATCAATTTTCACTTTAAATTGTGCAAGACATTGCAATGACTGAAGTAGTTAAAGTACCTGAATGGGGGAAGACAGATGGTTTCTAGACCAGCCCTTAGGTCTCAAAGGTGAATTATTGGGCTGAGGCTCTGCCTCATCCTGAACCTCCTGTCATGGTTTTTTTTTCCAGAATGTGAACTTTCTGAACCACTCCCATCCCTTGCAACACAGAGCTAGTTTACTTCTGTGGACATGTCCAGACCGCATTTGCTTCTCCGAAGAGGAGTTAATAAACCCCATCTTTCTCAGGTCCTTTACTAGATAATCTAGTGCCTAGTTATTACCATCTGATATCAAAATTAAAAAGAAATCTGGTTTGCCAGGAGTAATTGCTTTTCCTTTTCCAGCACTGCTTTATTTAAAAAGAAGGTGATCAAACTTTAATGATCTTCTTTTGTTAGCTTAAACCAAGTGCAAAAATTCCTCCTGTCACTTCCCTTGGGTTTGAAGGGCATCATTTTAAATGGCACAAAGATTTTGGTGGTGAAAATTCAGATACTGAGTTTTTAAAAAGAGATTATAAAAGTTATAAAAAAAATGTTACAGAAAACAAAAGCATAAGCAATCAAATAATGAATGCCAACATTTTTCCAGTAAAAAAGTTAAGGACCCTTTGGAAAGCAACATTGAACCTTTGGTGTTTTTCTAGAGATTTTATTTTGTTCTATATATGAAATGCTCTAATGTGCACTTAAGGCCGGGGAGGAAGGTCTGTGTCAAGCACGATTATTACTTCCTGTAAACATGTGCAGAATCAGAGAACTCCAATTCTAACAACAAAGACATCTAAGAAAACCCAGGACTGCAGGAATAATCCGGATTGAAGAAAAAATGATTTTTAAAACAGCTGTGACTGTATGAGTGAGGCTGGTAAAAAAAAACTACCTTGAAATAATTTGCCTAGAAATATACTTATGCAGCCTTGGCTCTCAGAAAGTGCATATAAGGATAATGCTTTAAAAATTCAATTAAACTGCAGTGGATGTCTCTTGCATTAAAAAAATTACAAACAAACAAACTCTTTTTGCTGCATCTCAGAGACAAAACAAAAGTCACCCTAGAAAATTTTGGCTTTCCAAAAATTTCTTGGCTCAGACTCCTTTGCAAGACAAATTTTTATTGTCACTCCTGCAATTTGAATGGCCCATCAAATCTGAAAAACTAAAAGGCATATTTCCTGCATTTATGCATATAATAGACAGATTTTCCTTCTATTCTGGGGTTTAAATAGCTTCCCATATTTTAAAATTATAATAACAAGATGCATTACAAGAATTAGCTTCCCCATCACTTTGAAGAGGAGACCATAAATTATCTTCTGCTTTTTTCTTTTTTTCTTTCTGATAACTCAGTGGGCAAGTTTAATGGTAGAGTTCAATGGTAGAGTGACATGCAAAAGACAATTATAAAAAAAAAAGTTGTTTTAGTAGAGCTGTGTAAAGAAGTGGGTTGTACAATAAAAAACACTTGACAAGTGTTAGGGGGGTTTTGTGGTTTGGATTTTTTTTCTTTACTTGTAGGAGAACACGCAGTAATATTAGACTGTAGTGAAATCCTACTAACTAGGCATGGATACTGAAATGCTGCTAGGCAGAGAGATTTGCCATCTCCTTGCACTAATTCTGTGAGAATTTTCCTTTGCTATGCAAGCTATGTAAACAGTAAGATAGATTTTTGTAAACAACTTTCACATCTGGTATTTTTCGTTAACTTATGTGGGACAAATAGTCTGAAGTGGGTGTCTGGTGCTTCAGCCAATCACACCAGCACAGGTGTGGACACCGTCCAATGGTTTTTTGGAACTAGGATATATAAATGATATTGTAAAATTAATAAATAATTCACTCTCTCACTGGACTCGCATGCTGCTGCATCTCTGAATTCCTGCTAAGGCTGCCACAACCAGCAAACATGATGTGATAAGTTTCTAAATTTGAGGACAAAGTGGCAGAGATTCAGGGTTACACTGAGAACAGAAGTGTCAATGAGAAAATCATGGCTGGAAAAACCACTTAGCAGAGCTCCAGAAATGTCCATTTCTCTGGCAAAGAGAATCACAATGCAGTTCCACTTCTGGTTGTAAACTGTTAGTCTTTATTGTGCTATCAGCTGTTAAAAGGGCCATCAGCTCAAACTGAGCCTCTGGAGGTCTGAAGTCCTGTTTGTTTGCTGTTGTAATCTTGACTCACAACCACAAGCCACTGCTGGCATGGCCACTGGCTCTGAGACACAGAACCAAAACGCCTGCTGGTGTCTCATGCAGAAGCTTCTGGGGAAATAAAACAAACAAACCCCCCAACCTAACAGCAACAACAAAAAAACCCTTCTTCTCATGCTCTAACTAGAGAGAAGGATTATTTCCTCCTAGATCCCAACCATTATTAGACCGTCAGCTTCACAACCATTTGTACATACAAGTAGAAAGTGTAGGAATGAATTGTATAGATAGAAATCCCGGCATTTGAGTCCAGAAAAGTTAAACTGGAAACACAGAGCTGAAAAGCACTTTCTGGGATATCCACTCTCATTTGTGATTAAGATGACTTGGATCTCTCAATCCAATTTGTGTAGCTTGTTCCAAACCAATTTGCTATTAATGCTGTGCATGAATTTAGGTAGAGCACTTCCTAACCCCCCACTCCCAGCCCTGCCCATCACTACTTCCAAGTTCAGCCCCAGACCTGTAAAGAAAGGGAGGCAGGAGGAGACCATCCTTGTCTGCACTTCTCCTCCCCATCCAGGTTTTGATTTGAAGTCCGTGGCCAGAAGTGAAAGTGCCCAGATCTGCAGCAAACAAAAACAGTACTTTGTCTATGGTATAGGCCTGTATTTTGCTATGTGAAACAATTGAATCAGCTTTTCTTCCGCCTTCTAGCCTTTTCAAGAGGGTTTTAACTCAGATAAAATTGTACATTAAGAGAACAAAAGAGTCTATAAGAGAAGAGATAGTGTTTCCCATTACACGACAGTATGGTCACAAGCTACTGGAGCAGAGTATCCTAGTTGATAGTATATCAGGAGTGACCCCAGAACTGCTTCCCAATTGTGTTGTGCAAGAGATCATGCCAGCTTCAAAAGAACAGATTTGAAGTTCAAGGAAAACATCATTTATTGAAATTGTATAAAATAGATATGCAAAAATTACTGAGAGCTTTTAATTTACCTTTCCAGATATCACAGCTGGAGGTGGGGAGAACCAAACAACAAAAAACTCAGCAGGAGTTACAAGACTGTGACTAATCCAGAAATGAAATTTCAAGTCTTAGGAGACAGCCATAAAGACACAGAAGTGTTCATTTCAACCTAGACTAGTTGCAGCATTTAAAAGTTGTGTGCAAAGAGAAAGAAGTGCATCAAACAAGAAAAGAAGGAGGATTGCTTTGAAGTTCTTACTGTGTTTTATGTTATTCAGTCCAGCCTGTGGAGAAGGATGGACACCCAGGCTGTTTAAAGTATTCCTGCTTGAATTTCATTTTTCTAACCTGCAATAAATATGATTTTATTTCAGCATGTAGTTTAACACATCTTATATGTATTTCCGAAACTGAGGAGAATTTGAATACTAAGCAAGAATGCTGATGAGTAAGCTTTGTGAAATTACATTTCAGCCTGTGATAAAAGTAAGGAGTAGCCAGAAGATGGCAACTGGAGATCCACCGGACACAGACTCCTAAGTCGAGTCTCAGAACACAATGTTAAAAGAAACAGCTGATCAAAAGAGAAAACAAGAGGTAAATATTCATTCAATAATTAGCTTAATATTGCAGGTCCAAGACTTTTTTTTCCCAGAGCATTCTAGGTTAGAATCCTATTTGAGATTTCTTTTTAATGAATGTGTCATAGTTCACAATTTATATTAGCTCAGCTAGATCATCTATTCCCGCAGGATCCTATTCCTACTGAGAACAACAGATGCCTTCACTAGTCAACCTTGGTCTTTTATGTTTGTGTCTCTCATAGTGCAAATATTTCCACATTTTAGGGAAAGTGTATAAAGCCAGAAAATGAAATTATGTCTCAAGAGACATTCTGAGAATTAAACTCAGAATAAAATATTAGAATAAAATATTTAACAGCTGAAGGGAAAATCCCAATTTGGTAAAACCTCAGGGACTTGCTACCTGTCCTTGATGTTACTGCTCCCCAGAGCTGCTACATGATATGAAAAACCTTTATACTGATAACCTACCAAAGTATTCTTTTTTTGGTCACTGTAAGTAAAAACCAGTATCAACAGGTTCTCGAGAAACATTTGACAAAGCACTTTATTCTGATATAACGATTCCCTTTACAATTTCCACGTGTTCTTATCTCCACGCTGCATTTTTATTCATTATTCCATCTGAGTTTGATATTACTTTCTACCTCTGTAAGATATCACAACAGAAATTTACTCTGAGTTACTGACTGAAATTTACTGGCAATCGATTCGTCATATCTACTCACCAGCTTTCCACTTATCACCAATTTAATCTCCTAGTTCAGCATTTCTTCAGCGTTGCAGACTTCCCTCAGTTTCTCTGAATGGTCTCCAGCATACTGAACTTTGCTGATTTTCAGTTCTTACCATCTAAGCATTTTACTGTCTCTCCACAAGAAATACTCCAAGCCTTTTCAGAACATTTTATTCACAGATAACAAGTATCCCAATTCATTCTTTTACTCTTTGATGTATGCATAGGGGTTGTTTTTGGTAGCAACCAAAAATTTGTGGGCATTTGATAATCTACTTTGATCAATTTTATAAAACACTAAAGAATACACATGATTTGTGGAGTAACATAATGCCTTGTGCTTAAGAACATGGGCACAATTAACAGATTACTCTCCCTGTGTATTCCTATGTGTACAATATCTGTGTATCCCCTTCAGCCCATGGATGGAGGAAGCAGAAGGGTGTGCCTTCTGGACATCGGTTTCATTAGAACAGAGAATAATCAAAACCCCTGTTCATGCAAAACTGAGTTTGTGATTAGAGATCTAAATCAAGACTGGAAAAGGAAGCTCACAGGGAAACAGAGTTTCAATTCCTTCATACCCATCCAGGAATTAAAACAAATATGACCTTCCACAGACCTCAATGTGCATCAGATCTCAAAGATCATTTCTTGAATCAGCATAAGTATTTATGCATTATCAGTGCTCTCTGCAAGCTTCTTTCCCTCTGGGGAATTTTCTGATAGAAATTTTAAGTTCAGAGATAATTTTTACCTCCATCCTTGCTTTGACATTTACAACACTTTAGAAATGCATTTCCTCTTCAAGGATATTTTCATCTATTAAAGAATATTTATGAGTGTTGCTTCAAAGAAAACCACTGGAATGAGAATTCAAGCAAAAAAAAAAAAAAGAGAGAGGATTTGCATTTGCAACTGTTTATACACTAACTCCTAACAAGACAAAAAGTGACACCTAAAATGTAAACCTAAAAACTTAGGTTAAAAAAGGTATTAGTGCACAAATTATATTCTCTTATTTGTTCAGGGCTTTAATGTTTCATACAAAACAGAACACATGAAAAGCTTAAGATGGAACTACAGTTTAAGTGGAAGGAAATTAACCTACAAAGTAACTAAACTGAAGAAAACTGAAGGAAGGTGGCCACCAGGGCAAAGGAGGTGGTTCTCCCCCTGTACTTTGCTCCTGTGAGACTTCACTTGGAGTACCACTTACTGCTCTGGTGTTGCCAGCATAAGAAGGGCATGGAACTGCTGGAGCAAGTCCAGAGGAGGACCATGGAGCTGGTGAGAGGACTGGAGCACTCCCCTATGAAGACAGGCCGTGAAAGTTTGGTGTGTTCAGCTCGGAGAAGAGAAGGCTGTGTGGAGACCTCATAACAACCTCCCGATATCTGAATGGGCCTGTGGGGAAGCCAGAGAGCGACTTTTCATCAGGAACTGCAGTGATAGGACAAGGAGTAATGGGCACAAATAGAAAGAGGGGAAATTTAGGTTGACTTTGAGGGTGGTGAGACACTGGAACAGGCTGAACAGAGAGGTTGTGGATGCCCCAAACTGGCATTTTTCAAAGCCAGGTTGGGTAAGGCCTTGAGCAACCTGCTCTGGTGGGAGGTGTCTCTGCCCATGGTGGAGGGGGGCTGGGATAGATGATCTCTAAGGTTCATTCCAACTCCTTAGCGTTCTATGATTCTATGATTTTGTGAAGCAAAGATATTATATTATTTCACACAAGCCCCAGAACTAATTGAGAAGCTTTATAAATGTGGCCTTTGGATCCAAATTTCTTTGGATCACTAGCACACACCTCCAGAGTAAAACTGTCCTTTAAAAATAAGTAAACTAAACTCAGTAGAGGGTTCAGACCCTGGAAGTCAGGGCAGCATGTGAAATTTTGTTTTAGAGGGGATACACAGTATACAAACTCCCAAGCCTCAGAAAGCAGCTGGATCATCTGATGATAGCATCCAAAAATTCTATTTCATTCACTCAGATTCTTGTTACAAAAATCCCCGTTATCATTGATACATTGGCTCTGAGGCTCCAAGGTGTTAGCTGCACCTCTTTGTCCCAAACAAGAAGACAATAAGTACTAACAGCATAGGTTTAAGTTTTCAAGAGTAGGGAGATTACTATTTAAAAACCAGAGCCCAATCTTGACATTATTAGCAGTACCACACTGCACTTCCTTTTTTTTCCCCACAAAAAAATAATTGCACAAAACCTCCCCTAATTTCCATGCAAGACTGCACTCATTAGAAGTTTGGGCAGAAAAATCAGGCTCCTAAAAACACCATCTGTTTGTATATGCACAAATCTGCTTCAAAATCATTCAGGGATTTCAGATGTTCAGCTTTTTGTTTAAAAAGGGAAGGGAAACCCAGCAAATGCTGGATTGTACACTAGTAGATATTTATGTGAGGGATTAAGAGTTGCATTAAAAGCACTTATTTTGAAAGTTTTGATGAGAAGTTCTGTAAAAGAGTAACAAAACAAACACATGAATTACTAAAACAGGAGTCACATTTATCTAACTATTCCTAGTGAATCTTAGAAGCCAATGGGGTCTCAAAAGAGCATACTTGGCTTGCTTAGTTCACTTGGAAGATCCCAACATTTGTATCACGAAACTCAGCAGCTTTCTGAACAGTTGGTGCACTGACATTTTAATGCCAACCCCAAGAACACCATTTCCAGCAATGGCATTTCGAGGGAAATTGCTATAACTTCCCACATTCAGAGACAGGTACAATCCGCTGTTTCCCAAGAACTTATTAACCAAAATAAAATTGAAAAAGTGGTTGATTATAAAAGCCTTTGTCACACACCTCTAGTCAATAATAATTCAGAACAGTCTCCACTACAGCTAAGAAGGTAACAGGATTTTCAATGAAACAAGACTGTGACATCGTCAAATTAAAACTGCATTAAATATCTTAAGTCTTCTTAATTGTGACATCCTTTATTTATCAACATCAAAACTACACTTCCCCCAAAGAAAGGTCAGTTCTCACTATCTTTATTTAGATGTTTGCATTTAAGAAATTGCTGAAATGTCCTTAGTTTTCAGAAAATGTATTGAGATTCCATTTTCATAAACTGCAATTTTTTTGAGTTTTGCAGTCATAAATCTGTAGTTGTTCCAAGTGCTTTCATGCACTAGAAAGGCTTTGATTTCCCCTATCTAGCACAATTATTTCCTTTGTAGCAATCAGAAATCCACAAAATATTTTGCATGTGTAATGGCTCCTAATAAAAAAATGACAGAAATGAAAAAACATACAGAACTCAGACACTGAAGAAAAAGATACTTGAGGAAACTAATATATTTAATACATTTATTTTATTTTTTATTCAGGAGTGTCTTACTCATATCTAAATCAATTTTCCAATAGAGTCAAACTGATGTGGATAGTCCTGCTAGTGCCAACTAAAATGAGGGTTTCACCCTGCTTATTACCAGGAGAGGTGAAATGGTTTATTGGGGGTTACAGAAGGCAAGAAGCTGAACAATTTCTGTCAGTTTTGAGTGAAGATCTATTACTCTTATTCATTACAGTTTTTGTGTGTGTTCCAGGGGACCATGTATTTTTCAATCGTACAAACAGGGAGAATTCCCCAGTCTGAAGAACTCATGTTCTGGAAGAGTCAAAACAGAAAAATTGGACTTAAGAGACAGCAAATAAGCACATTAGACTGAGTAAATTTAGACATTTTGTGTGACCAAATGAGGTGTAAAATCCATGTAGTAAAATCACAAGACCTTTGCTGTTCCAACCAGCCAAGAAGCCAGTATTCCCAAATTGTCTTCATGCCATTGCCTGTATCAATTATTAGAGGTATTTGGCCTATGAACTATATTTAACAAAGATTATGCTCTCTGTGGCATCACGAGACATTTTATAGAAAGCCAAATGAATCCAAGGTAGGAAACACTAAAATTACAGAAACACTCCTGTATTCTAGAAAGAATTCTATTCAGATAGAATCCAATACATATATCTATATATCTCACAGACTGATGAGTAATAAAAATAAACAATTAGTTCTCAGGGTATCACTTTTGTCTCAGCTTACAAAGGAGTCCACATGGAAAGTATTTTTAAGGATTTTTCAGCAAATTAGTTTTATGCCTCTAAAAATTTGTCCATATGAGAGTTTAGAAGATTTTACTCAAATACAATCTTATCTTTTATCTCACAGTTCAAACAATATGGATGATGCATTGGAAGATTTGGCTTCTTTGGGTGATACCTATTCTTTAAATGTTTTTCCTTTTCTTTTGCAAGGCACAGGTATGACTAGATGACTTTAAAGGTAGATTTTGAATTCTCTTAGCTGTACCAGTCAGAGAGGATCAGGAAAAGTAATTCCATGTAAAAAATGTATTATCTATAATTTAGTATTTACTCTCCATTTTTATGTGTCTATATTACACAATATTTGCATTTCAAAGGCCAAATCTCAAATTCTTAGATCATCAAAAATCCCAGTACTGGTAGAGGTGATTTTGGTCCCACATGAGCTTCAGTCAACATACACATGGCAATACAAGTTGTGTAGTTTTCATGCAAATAACCTAGAATTAACTTCCCTTGTGACAGCACAGTTAAATTGTTTACAAATTAATTTATTTCCCAGTATATAAATATTAGGAAGCTAAATTTCTAATAGTGGCCTTAGTTTTTGAGAATATATTTTGAGAAATATGAATTGCCTGTAAAACATTATATTATTAACAAAACCAAAACCCAGTTTGATTTTACCACCATACAATTAACCTAAAAGAGAAAGTATATTTTTGCCCACAATTTCAGCAAAGCCACAGCTTTTAAGAACATATGACTTGAGAAATCAGTGTCACTCACTATCAGAGGTAGAGACTGTGACAAGCTCCAGAAAAGGGCACTGCTAAAGGCTTTTATTACTTCTTATGTACCATCGCCCAACTGTTGTTACGGGAATTCAATTACCATTTGAAAGGTCATTTATCCAAATTATTCAGTGCTACAAAAGAAATCTAACATGCAAACAATTTAGATAAGGAATCCTACTGATCTATTTCCCCAGGTTATCTGCAATTTGTCACTTGGATTCAACTGTTACAGGTCAGTGTCCATTATCCTTACAAAAAAAATTCCAGTAAGTGCACACGGACAGCTACAGTAGCTGATCAAAATCAGACAAATAAGTTTTCATACATCTTACAGTATCTGCCAGAATGTTTCACCATGTAAATACCATAAGAAAAAGAAAAAAATTGAAAGGTGAATACTGTACACTATATTTTGGTTGTTCCCTCATACTTGGACAAATAATTTGTCCACTCTGTATGTTTATATATATATTTCTCTATATATGTATGTACACAGAGACATATAAATACTCTAAACAAATATTTTTTTTAATAACTGACCTGGTTATCGAGGCATTGCATATCTGCCCATAGCAAATATATTCACTGCACATGCACAGAAGCAGTTTAAATTTAATCTTTTGAGTTCTCAAGATCTCATCCTTCACCAAATTTCTTGCTGAAAAAGCTACAAGTGTGTAACATATATAACAGTCCATCGATCTGGGACAAAATTCTACAAAATTCATTTTGATGAAGGAGAGTCACCTGTACTTAACGCGGAAAAAGAACATACAGAAATATTTCATGCCATCATAGAGGAAAACCCCTGGGCAGGGGTTTCTTGAGATCAACAATAATTCCTCACCAGGAAGGGAGCAGTGAATGCTTTGAGCAGGCAGTTAGAGGAGATGACAACCAAAAAGCCTTTCCAACCTAAATCATGTGCAGGATTTTGGATGCTGATGAAGCAGCAAGAGGAAACAACATCAGGTAATTGCCCAAGCAGCACATGGAAATCCAAGTGCTGTACAGCATGACATCTCTTGTCTTTTTTTCCTACCAATTTATGTTTTGACATTAATAATTTACAGATCAGTTTCCTGATCTGTAAATGAAAGTGAAGTTTATTTCTATTGAGGGTCCTCATATGTTCACATTCAAGCACATTCTTAAGTGAACAGAAGAAAAGAAAGTCCTGAATCTGAGGAACTGAGCATATTTGCAATGAGAACATAATTTACTCTGGCACTCTCTTGGTGAAATTTTACTGGAGCAATAAAGAAAATCAACTTTAGTTTTCAAGAAGACTTGAAATCACTTTTACAGTAACCTAAGTGTAAAGTACAGTTTTTCCTTTTACAAGAACTTTTTTTTTTTAATCAAATAATTGAAAATAAAAAATGTTAAGGCATAAAAGTTTAAGTCTTAATTAGCAAACTCAGGGTACCCTGGATATGTTTTACTGGAGCAAATGTTGGGAAAAAAGCATTAAGTAAAATCAAATAATTTTAACAAAGCCTAGTCTTCACTCACAAGTGAAGATATCTATCCATGGAATTTTTTTCTGACATTTCTCAGTATTAAAACACAAATAACAAAATTATCAGTGATCCTAAGGAGTCAGGAAAAACTGTAGAAGGTGATAATTAGTCTCAAAAAGAGCGATACTTACTAGTAAATTCTGATGAGTATATTTAGGGAGTTACAAAGCAGCTGTATTTGTTTACATGTCATTGCTACCATATTTTAACTTAGTAACAAATATATTTTGTAAGAGGAATATTGTAATGCCAAAAAAGTATTGGCAAAATATTAGACAAAGAAATGGCTGCTTTCAGAGATAGGCATTCAGTACTAAAATATGAGGCATTCAGTACTACCATATGCAATGCTAAATATGTTTGCATATCTTAGCTGCATTTATACCTAAAGATAAAGGTTTCTGCCAAGATTAGGAAACAGCCTGGGAGACATTCCTGGATCAAAAGCTGGTTTTAATTTTATCCAAAAATGCATATATGTGCAAAGAAATTGCATTGATATCTACAGCAGAGTGCCTGCAATGCATTTGCTAAGCCAAAGGACACACAGTTTGACAGGAGCTGTCTGCATGCTTGGGTTGAAAGGGCAAATTTGTTCAGCCAGAGAAAACAGGGGATGAGAGACTCAGGAGTTGTATGTTACGATGACATTTGCAAAATGATGGCCAAACAAGTCTCACTGGTGCTAGCTTTTCATGTTTTGTCAGTGAACTGACAAGGTAGCTGTGCTATTTTACCCACAGAGTGCTCAGCTAACAAGTTGGTGGGAAAAAAGCTTAGCATTTCCGTGGCCACTTCTTTAATGTGCGAGTCAAAGTGTATATCTTACCAAAGTCTATCTTTCTGTGACGTAGGTATAAACTCAGTCTTGTCTCACAGGGGTGTTGTGAGTATTAACCATCCCATAATACGTCTTAAGTCCTTCTAGAAGGGCCAGTAGTTTGAAATTTTATGGACAGTTAGTAATCTTATATATTAGTAACACAAAACCTATTTAAACCATTTTCTTCATAATAAGAGAATAATTTTTTAAAGAAGAATATAAGATCCTTCTCCATTTCAAAATCTGACAATAAACTATGTTTTCACCATAAAAAACTATAAACTTATTTTCCTGTTTTAAATTGGAAGCAAAGATAACTGAACGTCACTTTTTTGTCAGTTGGTGTGTCTACACTCACAGCTATCTCTGCTTTTGACAACGTGACACAAACAGAATTTGTTCTGGTAGTAAATGCATTATCTTTTTAGTAACTAAACTTATTATATGGTATTCTAGGGACAAAGACAGCAGAAGAACACAAACTTTTTTTGTGCCTTTTTAAAATAGACTACATTTCTAGCCATTTATTCCCGTTTTCTAAAGACTACAAAACATTGGTTTACATGTTCATTCATTCTATTCAATACCTTAAACTCATTTTGCGTTCCTGTTTTTCCTCTTTTTAGTTACAATGTCCTTTAAATTACACCCCAATCACACAGATGATTACACATAAGCATCCCTTATGGATTTTACTGTGGTTCCAGTTAATCTCAGAATATATCAGCATCAAATTTCTTGTCCTGCATGTAATAATATCATAAGCATCTCTTCTGGACTGCAGCACCAGTGGCAGCTGCCTGTCTCAGTAAGAAGTCTGCTGATTCAGGATATGACCAGTTACAGCAGTGTCAGCATCCTGCTAACCTCGACTTCTACCAGAAAACCCAGCTTTTGTCATTACTTTAACAGTTTAATATATCACTTTAGTTCCACATGACACCAGCACACAAACCACTCTGCAAAGATCTTGCAAAGTAATGGCCAATGCCCAAAACAGCTCTTGTCAGGCTTGTGCCTCTCACGGGGAGGAGACAGAAGCATGTCCCCACCTGTATATGGAAAATGGGGACCACGTTCCTTTTAGCAACATTCCAAAGCAATTTTAGATGAGAGTGATGCTTTTACAGTCTAGAAATACACTTTCAAAAAATCTGAAAAATCTTGTGGAATTTTCTAGAAGCTGAGATCCAGATGAGAGATTCACAAATAAATCTGTGGAGCATAGTACAATACAAACAAAAATAATCGAACAGGAACAGAAAGCAGATAAATGCATGTGGCCTGTCAGCTTTAAACAGCAGCTTCTCACAAAGCTGGCGGAGAAGTAAACAAAACCTATCAACTGAGCTGAGAAGGACTCAGCTATCCAACAAAAGACAAGAAATTGAGTACCATGAAGTCTGTTTACAGGTATCTGCCACTACAGCCCAACAGGACAACAAACCAACATACACAGCATCCCAGAGAACAGTCTGTGAAGATATCAGCTCTGCGACAGTGGGATACATTTTCCCCTCAAACCAAGGATGCATTAGTGTGATGTATATTGCACAAACAAACCAGACCACAGAGTTAATAACATCCTAAGAACAACAATTTCCTCATACATTTAAAAGACATGGAATACTGACCTTTACATACCCACATTCACCAGCTTTGCTCATTGTCTTGTAAAAGAACGAGGGCTGGCACATGGGAGCAGGAACTGAAATGATCTTGAAGATATCCAAGAGTGCTATTGATTTGCTTTTTTATTCCAGTGCATGCTCAATGAGAAAATTAGATTAAATCAGTCAGCTAAATATATTCTTGGAACTGAGTAGATGGGTTTAGCTATTGAATAATAGGAAGGGAAGCAAAACAAAAAAAATAAGCTGCATTTTAAAATATCAGCCTTACCTCAGACAGTTCATGAGATCCAATTTTTACTTTGGAAGCAGTGAAGATTCACTACTTTTGCAGTGAGGTTGTGTTGGTTTCATCTAATGTTACTGCAGTAATAGATAATTGCCTGTTTTGATTAACTCTAACAAAAAAAATGAAAAAATGAGCCAAAAAAATTTTTTTTTAATATTTTCTTAAGGCAACTGATGAGATTATTCCCTGCAGAAGTTTAGAGAAGGGTGTCATCGATTAAGAATGCCTCTGAAGTTACCTATAGAACTAGGTGTATAGAACTATAGTGTGTAGAACTATTTTCCACTCAATTCATATGCACATAGACAGATACATTCCAGAAAAGAAATACAGAAAGCTATAAAGCCACTTGGTAATCAACAGCGATGGATATCACAAAGCTGAATTGACTAGCCATTATCCTACCCACAACCTCTTTATCAAATGAAAAAGAGCAACAAGCAGTGAAGCAAACAAACCCCAATTCTTGCCAGTCTGTGTAGATCTGTAGACTCCAGTACATTTGCAAATCAGATTCTGGAAACCCATCTCACTCACATGTACAGAACTTGGTGGATAACTTCTTCATCAACACTGAATACCTCTGACCAGCTGACACTTGCAAAAGACATTCTCTTTATCCTTTAATAAAAAACTACTTTCCATGGAAGACTTTCTAGAAGGATTTCACACTGAATTCTTTCAGATTATCTAGGATATTTGTTAAACTGAGACTTTTTGCATGCATCTAAAATTTATCTTCCATGCTTTTTCAGGTCCCAAAGGATTCAATTAAGGCATGGTTCTAGTACATTAGTAACAACTTTTTTTTTAACTGTGAAACTTTTTTCCAGTCAAAAAATGCCAGTACATTCAAACTCAACCTTTTTGTGGAAAAATAGACTCCTTTAGGTGGAAAGCCGCATAACTAATCTGCTTGTTCCACCAGCTCTCTAGAAGTTCACCCTGCAAACTCCTGTGCTGTTCTAGACCTATGTTTCCAAGCAGTTTGCATGTTTCCCACAACCAGCTCAGCATCTCCCAGGACTCATGGGATGCCAGAATTCACTACCTCTGCCATTGAATCCACCATCCTCTGGCCACCCAGAGCAGCCAGGGTGCAAGATTGTGGCCTTCACTGACACTCTCCACAGGTAAGCAGAGCAGACCTATTGCAAAGCAGGTGTGAATTCCTTCGCAGGACTCACAACTCTGTATGTTACAGCTACAATATGTTCAGATTCACTGTTGCCACATGGCTGCTTTGGACATCTGTAAAGATATTTCCGCAGCAGGAGAAACACTGGGAAGCACAAGCTGGCGTGCTTTCAAATGCAACATAATTTCTCAGTGCCTTGCCAAGGGTTTTGTCAAGTGTAATTTAAAGCCTTGCAAATAACCTGGCTTTCACCACTTCCTTTGGGAAGCGAATCAACAGCCTTTTATATTTCACTGACAACCACCCAGCATGACGGTAGGATGCTACAACACCCCAGGACTCCACTCAGAGAAGATAAAACCCAAGGACTTTCCTGAAATTTCCCTATAGCAGATACATTATTTCCTCACCTCTCAAAGAAGTTGCAGATTTTATCCATTTGCTCACTCCCTACACACACACACCCCAGCTAATCACAACCCTTCTTTGTGCCCTCACCATTGAGATCTGTACTACAACTACTATAGACCAAACAGGGGATCTATTTCCACATAGAAGTTCCCAGGAAAATAAACCCCAATGATATTCCAGTATCTTTAAAAAGTTAGCTCATTACAAGTTTTCTACACAGAACAGGGCACCTCATATGCTGAAGATACTTGTACTTTGCTGCTACAGTTTTGGGGATATGTAAGAATCCAAATGAGCTGCAGCATCCAAAGCCAAATGAACTGAGTTCCTCTCTGCTACATCCCACTGGTCAGAAATGCAGTAAAAAGGCTTCTGCAGAGTTTAAAGAAAGGACAACTCTTTGTGCACAGAGCCATAAAACCGGTCCTGTAACTGTGTCACCATAAATGAATTTAATGTTGTTTGGCACAGATTTAGGAATTGTGGTACTGTAGATTTACAAGCAATGCCATTAGGAACAGACACTTAAATTCACAAACAACAGATGGACATTAAACATGTTTATAATACTATATACAATGTCCCCGATATGACAAGGCTGGAGAAGTTGCTGTAACTCACCTCCATATTGGTATATCTTACAGCATACATATAAATCATATGGATAGCTATTATTTTCCCTACTGCTACTATAATGAAACTTTTTTTTTTTTGGATGGGGGGCACAGACACTGAGGTAAGAAAATTACAGATGTCACCAAAATATAAAAGCATTTCAGTGATACTCTGAACACAGACAAGGTGTATTTTTTTAAGTTTTAATAAAACTTGAAACTCTACAATCAGCATTCCGAAAATTAACATTAGACCTCTTTATTATTAGATAGCAGTAATAAGCGTTTTTTGTTATTTCATGGTTGGATTATTAAACTAGATTGGGCTTTTGCCAGATTTTTAGACTTTTACTTGAAGCTGCAAGGAAATGCTTAATGACTTCAAAACGAAAACTAAATGAGATAATATCTGAGAAATACGCAGTTTGCTGAGACAATGGAACTCAATCTCAGAGGACAGTCATGTTTTGTGATTATTTCTGCAATCTATTATCATAAGCCTTGTGCAATCTATTAGTAAGTTAAAGTATTAATTATTTTCAAAAAAAGCAAAGCATAGTTTATCACCCTGGAACTGCGTTTTGAGAAATTAACATTTTTCCTTGGAAATTTAAAGGAGTGGTTTTTAACAAAAACAGTAGGTAAGTTTCAAAATACCTTTGTGATATGGGAATGACTATTTTAAAGACACAGTGTTGAAATGTTTGTTGAAAGAAAATGAAACATTAAATGTTGACTGACAAAACATTGAAATACTGGTATAGAAAAATACAGTGACAACTTTTTACATTTATTCGTGCCCAGTTTCAGAGGATCCTATTTACTGACACAAATGAAGTAATTTCTGGTGCCTGTCTGTCACCATGGCCACTTAAAAATTCAGTGAATGGTCTTTGCATTTCTGAATGATCTCTGGGACAGCAGCCAAGGCCTTGAGATGAAGAGCTCAACTTCTGGATCTGGTCAGCAAAAGCTGGCAATATATTTTAAACAGCAAACAAAATACCACTTAATTGAATGATATTTACTTAGATCAAAATGTTCAGTGGGCAATCCCACTTTTTCTTAGAAGACAGTGTATAACACAACCAGAAATGTGCCTCAGATTCAGCTCTGTGCTTGGGCTCTTTTTCCTTTGGGACAAACTCTGTTCAGGGGCATCCACGAGGTCTCAGAGCCTGGGAAGGTTATTCAGCTGGGCAGCCACACCTGTGATGCACACAGTCCTTGGAGAAGTGACACAGATGTCTGTGCCAGCACTTCCCTTACACCCCACTGCAACGATTAGAAAGCTTCCACTAGTGGTACTCTCCTTGACATCTCTGCTGCCTTGACCCATAAGCCTGGGTACAAAACCAACTGTTTGTACACCAGACACTTTTCACAGCACTGAGCGACAGCTGCTGTTTATGCTGCAGAAGCTGGCAGAGCAGAAGGAACAGTGCTGTTCTGGCACCTGAATAATACCTACTTTTTCTGAACTCTGGCATTTGACATTGAGGCACGGTGCTCAGCAATGAAGTCATGGTGCCATTATGGCACATGAAACTGCACTGCATTATTACTAGCATAATTTTCTAATGCAACAACTTAAAATGCATCATTTGTACTCAGCTGAGTAAATTTGCACTACAATTTGACATGTAAAAAAATAAAATTAGCAACTGAGCGCATAAGCAGGGAGGTATGGAGTGCAAAATAGTTTTCACTATATTCATTCTAGAACAGCTCTGGAAATTTAACTTGAGTAAGATATTAGCCACAATAAGAATCAGATATTTTGGTTAAATTACATGAGGTATCGAGTGCACAGTCAGCAAGTTTGCAGGTGACAGAAAGATGAGTGGTGCAGGTGATGCAACAGAAGGACAGGATGCTGTGCAGCGGGACCTAGACAAGCTTGAGAAGCTTGGGAACCTCCTCAAGTTCAGCAAGTCCAGGTTCAGTGTGCTGAACAAGAAAGACCTGGACCTATTGAAACACATCTAGAGGAGGCCACAAAGGGCAATAAAAACTCTCCTAGGAAAATAGGCTGAGAGTTGGAATTGTTCAGCCTAGAGAAGAGAAGGGTTTGGGGAGACCTCATTGTGATCTTCCAGTACTTGAGGAAGGAGTATAAAAATGTGGGAGACCAACTTTGTACATGGGCAGATAGTGACAGGACAAGGAGGAATGGCTCTAAACTAAAAGAAGAGAAATTCAGGTGAGATGTTAGTAAGAAATTCTGTGAGGGTGGTGAGGCACTGCAACAGGTTGCTCCGACAAGTTGTGAATGCCACATTCCTGGAAGTGTTTAAGGCCTGGTTGGATAAGGCCCCAAGCAACTTGATCAACTGGGTGGCATGGTAGGGGAGTTAAAACTGAACATTCTTTAAGGTCCCAAACCATTTCAATTCTATGACAAGCAATAAAAAGTTTTTTGCAAAGACTTACAAATAAAAAGCTCTGTGCTGACTCTTCCTCAAAGTTCTTTTTTCCCTGAGTGGAATTCTGTTCTCTGTATCTGTCTGCCTGAATCTCTATCATGCTTCTAAAATGGGGAAGGAAAGCAAGAGAGATAAAAAGGAAAGATTTATTAATGAACTTTAAGATCGAACTAAGAGGGCAAGCAGAGCAATCTCCCTAGACAGCATCTGTTTTGAGTATCTGCTCACTGTCTGAATTCCAGAATTGCCAATACCTGTAATAAAATGTGAATATGAATAAATACCTGTAATACCCTGTAATAAAATATGATTAAAACCCTAAAAAAATTCTATATGCCTTTGTATTCTTTAATCCTTGAGAATTCACAGCTTAGTTTTAGGGAAGTTTTAGCAATTTAAAACAACAAAATAATATCTATATACACAATCCTATATTTACCAGAATTCAGTGGTTTGTTGCAAAACTATAGTCTAATGTTGATAGCATCTTCTTTTGTTTCACCTAGTAAAAGTGAGATATCAGAAGTTGCTAACCTTAGTCTACCTTACAAAGTGTCCAGTTCATAAAGATCTACATTGAAATCCTACACAAAGGCCAAAAGGAATTGAAAGCAAGTTTAGGTGATGCTGAGGCAACTCATTTTTTATGTCCATCCTGTTCTCCTTCAAGCACTTTTTTCCTATTTTCAGTGTTGTGACAGGCAGCAGTTAAAGAACATTTAACAGATAATGAGAGCACTGAGTGGTTTGAATACTAAACCATAAGAAACTTCATAGAAATCAATAAAATCTGACAGCTTCTCTCCTGTGCTGCATTTCTCAATGATGGGGTGGAAAGAGAGAAAATGATGCATAGGTCATATTGTCACTACAAAGACAAGGCAATTTTCTAAGTTGCATTTAAATGACAACCCTTGGAAACCAGCAATGCTTTCCCAATCCCTATCAGCTGCTCCTGTGCACTCTTTAAATAAGGGTAGCTCTTTAATTCCCAGTTACTCAAAACATAACACTTTCTTAGGCTTGAGACAGTTCCTTCATGAGTGGCTGACTGTTCTTTCAAAATTCCTTTTTCTATGACCTGTTCCTGAGGAATCCAGTTTTCTGAACGCTGTTTGAATAATATACTTAGCATCCAAACCAACCATAAACTTTTAACAATATCTTGAGCAAACACTAAATAAAAGTAATCAAAACCCCAAAAGATGTAAAAAATGTTCCACAGTAACAGGTGAAATTTGTGCAATCTGAACAAACAGGAAAGTTTTTGAAAAACCTAAAACTTGACCAAAGGCTAAACAAAGTAAGTCCACTACTTAAAACTGTTAACACAGAGCTCTAACATTTTCAAGAGTTGTACTTCAGCTACAACCTGTCCAAGTCTACAGTATTTCTACAGTGTGAAGTGAGCTGCCACACAGAAAAATTAAGCATAACCTTCAAACTTTAAAACGAAGCAGTCAAATCAAGTAATGGCTAAAATAAAGGTTTTCAAATCCTTTTAATAAGTGAACAAAAAAAACTACTTTTCTATGTGCAGCTAGTGGTAGAATCCATGAAAACTGGCTTTAGTCAGAGCCACTGAATGGGACTCAAGAAATTCTACAATTCTGAGCAGCCAAAAATTAAGCTGGATATCATCAGACCTAATATTTCCAAAGAATAAAATGTTAAGGTTTGCAAATGCATATTTTTAATGATAATTATACTGTTTAAATAGCATTAATGAGCATTTTGTATACTAATCTGTTTTAAATAATTTCACATTATATATTTATACAGGCTTACATTTTGTCTTTAGATGAGTCTGTATCACAGAAGCCTTGAGGTTTTCACATTATGTGCCTGTTAAACACTTTTGAAATAACCATGGATGCATTTCAGATGGGTACCTCGTTTTGTTAGATAAGTAACCTGAGAATCATTTGCCTTTATTTTCTCCTAGCATTGCCACAGAACAGGCTGTCCATAATTAAATCTCCCAGGCTTCGTGGTGTGTCAGTGTTAGTGCTCCTCCCTGGAAATAGCATGCAGTTAGGTGTGTCATCCTGTAGTCAGAGCAAAACATAGCAAGCAAAAGACTACCCTGTGACAAAGTACCAGTCCTGCATCTACACTTTATAGTAGATATTTTCTTTTGGCTTTTTTTTTTTATTATTATTTTTAGATATATGCCTCTTTCCTTCATGTGTTCCCATAAAACTTTTAAGAACTCGGAGGAGTGCGGTGAGTGGAAATCTGTGAGATGCATTGGGCTCATTTAGGGACTACCCACAAATGAGCAAATATTCATTGCTCATTTTATGGACAGGCTAAAGTTGGGCTTTGGGAGTAATCTAACTTTTTAAATGGATTTCAAGGGAACTAAAATTATGTGTCAGCTAAAGGTTTACTCAAGGTCAGTGAAAGGCCAGCTAGTATATTTGCATCTATAACAAAATGCATGTTCTCTTAACAGTCTGTATAATCAAGGAATGAAAATGATTTTCAAGGTTCATGCAATAAAATGTCATTATGAATAACAGTTATAAGCTGGCCTAGTTATTTTGAGAGTGGTAATAAAGACTTTCATTTTTCATATTGCATTTTTTATTTCATTTTTTTGGTATCAGAGGAGTCAAGAATCACATTAAAAAATATATTAAAAAATCCTCATGTGTCCTCTCCCGATTATCATTTGAAAACATGAGGGCGTCCTGCAGATCTTATCTCTTAAACAACTGAAGTCTCATGATGAAAATAAGTTAATATGTGCAAATTTTTATTCATAAAAAAATAAAGAAAAGTAATACAAAAAAGAGAAAGTTAGGATATAAAGAGGCTGGTAGATGCAGCCTCAGCTTGGGGCTGCACTCCCCAGGCACAACAGGCCTGCAGATGTTGCCAGCTGTAGGCAAGGTGCTTGGCTGTATTAAAAGGATTTTAAAGCCAAATATTTGTACTCATGTCCTTTCTAGCAAGTTACAGTCACAACCATGTTTATTTAATTGCTCTGTAAAATGATCAAAATTAACACTTTCATGCAGCAGCCAAAGTCAGTCATTTGTTCTGTGTTTTCCCTCTGTTGTTTTTGGGCAAATAAATCTGGACAAAGCAAAACACCAAGCAGCACAGGGAGTGTCAAGAGCTTGCAGGGTGTATGCTAATTCCTGCATATCACTGCTAACACAGCAGAAAGTGCTAACTGAGGCCAACGCCAGCAGAAATGCAAAATATACAATCTGAGAACCCAGAGTTCCCACAGAGTAGTGTAGCTACTCTACATGACAGGTTTTTAAGGACTTGGTGAATATGGCCATCCATCTGAGGAGATGCTGGTCAGATCAGAACCCCTAACTCTGCAGATAAAGCCGTGGACAGCTCTATGCTATGATGATATTTTGGGGCTATTTTCTCCAGGCAAGAGCGTATCTCCAAATATACCCAGTTACCCAACACGGAGGGACTAAGGAACTGCAAGTTATTCAAGTGTATGTCTTGAGACCTTCAACTGGAACCCCTTCCCTGGACCTGGATGAATTAATAAGTAAACAGAAGGTCACTTGCAAGACAGAGTAAGTACACCTATGATGCAAATATTAAGAATTATATAAATTAGAGGTACTTGATCAAAGATTTCCATGCAATGTTTCAAAAGAGAAATCAGGGCAAATAAAGAGCATTACTTCTCCATGTGTAGCCTTCCATCATCAGATATCTGTGGCTTAAGGGCAAGAAGAGCTTTAGTAAATCACTGTTTTCAATAGCACTTAATGCATTTTTCTTACTTGAACTTATCTAATGCCTTCTGCAGTTATCAATAAAATTGTTAGCAGACGTGAACTCCTGTATTTAATCAAGCATTGTGTGAAAAATTATTTAGGTCTGGCACTTAATACTTTCAGTAGTTATTCCCTGGTCTCTCTGTCCTTAGGAAGACTTGGACAACCTTCCCTATTTCCTTTCCTTGCTCCATTTATATGCCAGTGTCCATTAATTATCTTGCTATTTTTTTTCCAAACAGTATTCTAAAGTTTATAATTTCTCCTTACATGAAAGCCATCCCATTCCAAAAGAAAAAAAAAAAAGAAAAAGAAAACCCAATATGCCCTTTCTGAAAGAAGTAGACAGAGGAATTATGAAGAGCATCAGTAATATTTTGTTACATATTTCCTTTCCATCCAGGTTCCCAAGGGTATATATGCAAACAGTGTCCAATTCTGAATACATACATTACCTATTTGCATAATTTGCATTTATTAATAGTAATTTTATTCTTTTTTTTTAACTTTCTAATTATTAAGACTTGCAATCTTCTGCCAGTATGTCCATTGAGTTTTAGATTTAAATATGGTGATTATCTTGGGGAACTTCTACAAAATTGTTATTTTACCATTAAACTTTCTCCCAGCTAATTTATTAATATGAAAAAAACCTCTTCCCAGCTCTTCCTATTACTTTTCACCCCCTTTTTTATTTTATTTAGTCTCTTGCCAGTCTAGAAGTGCACCTTTCCTGTTATCCCATTAAAACTATTTGGTGAGAAAAGTTATCTAAAATTTCTTCAGGTGTTTATTATACTTCCATCAATTCTAGCAAGTTTACCTGACAGCCTACCCTAAATTCTACCCTAATTAAATGCCCTAGCATGCAATTTCTCCCTATAAAAGTAACATTCATTCTTTCCTTTTGCAACAAAATTTTATTCATCTAATCACTTCCACATTTTTGTTCTCTATATGAGATTTATTAGCCCGTAATTTCTGAATATTTTTAAAGACCATTTTCACTTTCTCTTGTTCCTTTGGCACCGGAGTCAGTTTAAGCAAGAAGTTATGTGCCATACTGAGCAGTTTGGCGAGTTCGTAACGTTGCAGTTTGGCAAGTTTGGCAACTTCACTTCATTGACTCCAGCAAATTGTTACTATTCATTTTACAAACTTATTTTGTTTTTATAGAGGCAGCATTGGAAGGATTAACGATTTGTAGGAACACCAAGGAGCTGTTTTGTAAGAGGCAAGCATGCCAAATGGCTATATGGGAAATAGACTTAAAACATCACTTCTCTGCCTCCTTCAGACAATCATTTCAATCCACATTTCTTCCACACGAGCAAAATCTCTAGCCACAAAATTATCAGGCTGGTTTGAGGAGTCATTCTTTCCCTCTCATTCAAATAATTCCACTTTTCACAGTAAATATTAGATTGGGGCTGAGCACAAGAGAGGTCAGAGTGGATGGAGTACTGGTCTCCAGTATAATGATCTTTGATATCTCATGCATAAAAAGAGAAACCTGCTGATGCTTTATTTAGAAATACTGATTAAACATACCCTACATTTTTAGTATTTTATATATTTTGATTTTTTAAATGCAAGATGAGAAGTTTGATGCTATCAAATCAATGTTCTCTATCTAACATTGTTTCTTTCCCCTTTTTTCTCAGATAATAAGGTAAAAAATTACCCTGCTTTTATTTGTGTGCACTGTTATGTTACAAATCTATAACAAAAATAAGAATAAAATTAATGTAGGTCAACTCCACAACTTTTCCACATTTCAGTTACTATTAGGCTGCAGTCTTTTGAAAGCTTTTGTTTTGCTCCAACACACCTACGAAATTCTTGTGCATTTTTTATACCTTACCTATTACTTCAGTTTTCACACAATCTTTTAGTCTTACTGTGCAGTTTTACATGAGGAAGAGGTATGACTTTGGAATAAAATGAAAGAGGAGCTACATCCATTTTCCGTACTAAGACCGTTATGACGCCTGTCAGTGACTATGGAGGAGCACCATTATGCACAGAGCATTAACACATTAAGGCATTAATGACTCCTTTGAAACTATTCCTATCTGACTTTCCATTTCTACTGAAGAAGCCCATCATGCATATTAACAAGATTACCTGAATTGTTATATCTATAGAGATGTCATTACTCAGACTCTTGCCTACATGAGTACATCATTTAAAAAACCTCCCAAAGTAATAGTTCTGTAGCAAACTATGTCTCTTCTGGAAGACAAATGCAGCAATGGGCAAAACCTCAGTCTACAAAGGCTCACAGGACATATTAATGCTCAAAATCCCTTTAAAGCGAAACGAAAGATAATGATACAGAGATTGAGGGGGTTGGAGCTTAATGTTACTGCTCTCATGGGTTGAGGAAGTACTGAAGAGAGGAGCTATGATTGCCTGGGATTACTCCTGCCACATACTTACTCCTCCCTTGCCCTCATCTAATCTCAGTCATCCAACTCAGAAATCAGTCCTGTCAGTATGTCAAACATAGAGCTTTCAAAATTCTCCTCAGGTGCAGGAAAAGAAGCCAGTTTTGCAGGAACTGAGTGAGGGGAGTTTTAGATAAAGAGAGGAAAGTTTTGGAAACTTCTTTGGTGCCTGTGAATGCGATTCTGAAGCAGGACACACTTGGGAGAAAAAAAAACTTCAGGATGATTTGAAGAGAGGGGAAGGAACAGTACTTCAATTGAGATAGGCTGTACCCTACCTCCAAGGCTTTTTGGATTGACTGCAAAAGTCAAGGATACAGAATCGTTTATTAAAATGTACATGCAATAAACTAAGTAGGACAGTTCCACATGTGCTAAGTCTCCAGTCAGTGGATGTACTCGGTATGTAAGAAAGAGGCGTGAGTCCAGTCCCTTCACTTGAGTACACACTTGAGAAAATTGTAATAAAAGTATGCAGAAGGACATTTTTACCTCCTCACTTCCAAAGGATGGCTTTCTCCTTTCTGAAAAAATGATGGCTGCTTAAGCAAACACACACCACCACCTAGCACCAGGTACTTACAGGAGCACAGGATATACTGGGTTCATATTTGGATGCTTCTTTGGAAGCTGTCACTTGGGATGCCTTTTCCTGGTCTTAAAATTAAGAGAGCTGAACACAGTTAAGAGGGAAAAGGGTTTTACCTTGGTATTTATTTAAGGATCCTTAGGTGCATTGAAATGCACATCAAAATGCACCCTGAAATGCCCACCGAAGAAAATGGCCCCACCCAATGTGATGTGTATACAATTATAGGCCTTGCAAAAATTAGCATAGCTATCAAAGGCTCCCCAGTGAAGGACTCGGGTGAGACCCCTCATCGAGGAACCTCCCCCCTGGATGGGCCTATCTTTGTTTACAGAATGTGTTCTGGAGAGGACCTTGGTGTCTGGGGCTTTTAGAATGTTTGGTCTCTAAGCTTAACGGGATACTGGGTCTAAGAGAAGTTATCAAACTTAAAGAATTATAACTACGTAGGCTAAAAGCACTAAGAATATATAAAAGCTATATAAAAGAGTGTATAAAAGGGGTATAAAAGAAAAGCAAAAAATCATCATGGCATCACTTGCTGTTTGGATTGTGCTGTACCATAAAACAGCTCTATGCCTAACAACTGATTTTTGGTGTCTTAAAAGGTACTTTTAAGGCTTTGTTCTGGAATGCGAGGAAAACAACAAATGGTATGAACCTTGCCAGTGGTTGGAGCTTTGCAGTAGAAAAACAAGCGAAACCATAAGAACTCACAAAACAGTAACAGTTATCTGCCAAAGCATCCCACAACCACTGAATAAATACAACTTAAAGCCAACAGCTGTTGAGGCATATAATCTCTGTTCTTGAGGCTATTATTCAGAAATATCTGCTGCTGTGTATAGCCTAGTATACACGGATTTAAGCAAAAGGCAGGCTTATTTGGTTAGTACCTGGCTACTCCAGCAAAACAGTGGAAAATACCATTAAAAATAATAAAACCCTCCATAAAAACCTGGATGTGATTCCAACCAGTTCTTCATGCTGCTGAATTTCAAGAGGCTAGCAATGAAAAAAACATCTGAAAGCTTAAGAAAAAAACCAAAAACAACCAAAGGAAAAAAAATAAGAAATAAGAATAAATTTCATATCAAATACTGAAGCCAACTTGATTGGGGAAAAAAAATCCAAATAAAAATAAGTGTGATTTGGGGCTAAAGGGGCAAGCAATCTCATGCAATCCTTCACGACTACTTAGAAGTTAATATTAAAAGATATCTTCATACATTAAGTCATAATTATAAGATTAATTTGTGTTCTGAATAAAGATTTTGATTTTCAATTTTTTTTTTAAGTCTACTCACAAAGGCTGGAAGGTTAATATAAAGTTATCATCATACCTTGCCAGAACTTCATTTTTCTTATCAGAAAATTAACAGTAGGCTTTTAATCAATACAATTAATTTACTACTCCTGCACACACATAAACACAGTGTGTTTCTGCAATCTACCATAGTTCATGTTTACCAGAGTTTTGGTGGGTTTAACTACATGAGAGTTACATATTGGAACTCTGTGCCTGTGAGGGCACATGCTGTTAATACCCAAGTGTTCAAGTTATTAGTTACGTATCCTAGTCCCAGCTGGAGTTTAGTCAATAAGGCCCAAAATGGATGACCATGTACATTCCTGGTTCAGATCTTTTCCCAGCAACAGCTGGTCCTTCAAAGAAAAGCGTCACCCTAAACATTCACTGGCCCAAGACTTGCCAATAATCTCTCCAGTAAAAGCGATGTCTGAGCTGTAAGAAATCTCAGCTTTCTTTTCAGGAAAAAGTGAGACCTAACAGATATGAATTAAAATAATTAGCTCCTCGAGGAACAAAAAAGAAACAAAACTCCAGAGCGTTGAAAGCCTCAAAAGCACCGAAATAAGCCTTGTTCATGGTCATCAATGCAGAACTTTTAGGACTGGGTAGAATTCCACTTGCTTTCTTTAGCCTCAAAGACTCTGAAAAGGCTTCTTTCTCACTCTCATTGCTTAATCTCTTCAGGGGATATTCCACCCTTCTACCAGTCACACTTCAGACCCTGATGGACCCAGAAGACCTTGCCCCAAGCTGAAAATAGGTGGAGAAGGGGAATCGGCAGTAAGTTCAAATAAAATTGCAGGAAAAATTTCTCATCAACAGGGTGTTAAGGTGCCAAGCATTTTTCAATTATAAGGCATTGTCTGGAAAAAAATATGACCAGCTTTGGGCTCAAGAGATAACAACACAAAACGTCTCAACTTAATACCAGTAAACCGTGTTCTTCCAATAAGCTTGAAAGTCTTGCTTGTTATAAAAAGCTATTTAAAACAAACAAAAAAAAAAGGTTTTAATTGCTTTGCATTCACAATTTCAATTAAATTTAAAAATAAAACACATATCTCTTTAGAAAAAAATCCTATAGACCTCTCCATCACAACATCTCAGAAGCAATAGAAATTAAAAGGATTGGAGTGAACACGGTGCTTTCTAGGCAAAGGTTGGATTTATTCGAGGATTTCTGCAGCTTGCATCTCACCTATCACACTTTGGGTAGACAGACTACACAGCCAACATTTGTTGTGAAAACTCATATAATCACTAAGAGGATCAAAAATGAGAGCAGTAGACCAGACAATTACCCTTACAGACACATTTTCACTCGAGACATCAGATGGAATTACAGCAACTTCAATAGGAGAGTTTGCTACGGGGTGCCACCTAAAGGGCTTTTTTTTTATTGTACACTGATCTAAATTTGTGCTCTGTTTCCAGAACGAAAAACATTTACTTGGTCACTTGTTTTGAGAAGGTATGTTCCTGTAAGCAAAGCCACTAATTAATAAAATATTTCTGAGAATTAGAAGTCCAGTCATGGAATGCTGTTTTAGTCATTCACTCTTATCCCTTAACCTAGTCTTTCACTGAATACTTGCAGTCTAACAGAAATAGCTCTCTCCCTCTTAGGACCCATAACATTCAGGAGCCAGACCTCCCTGACTCTTTCCTGTTTGATCGCTTGTAAGTGGGCTCCAACTTTGACAAAGAACTTGGGGTACTGCCAGTACAATTTATAGCTGTATTAGTAATCATCATATGTGGCCTGTTTTCATTCTTACAGCTTGCCATTTGCAAAGGACAAATTAATTCATTTCAGGGAGATGGAGAGAGGCTCTTCTACTACACAGATCCTTCTATCTTTCAGTCACATACCTTTCACTATCATCAGTGCCATCAGGCAGACTGAGCACAGGAAATATCAATAAAGCTGCCCCACTTGGCTCTGCTGGAAGTTACTGATGCAGATTTACAAGCGTACAACAGGGCCTTGAGAGGCATCACAGATAAGAGCGAGATTAGGAGATTACAAAATTGTGTCAAACATGGTGGGACAAAGCTGATAGTAATATTTCTATTATTTTGGTTAAAGAAACACAGAAAAATAGGGAAAGGATTCATTTAGGTTGATCAAAGGAGAACAAAGGAATTCAAATGTGTAGTCAGCACATGACAATGTTCACAGAATCACAGAATGGTTTGGGTGGGAAGGGACATTAGAGATCATGCAGTTCCAGCTCCTGTGCCATGGGTAGGAACACCTTCTGCCAGACCAGGTTGCTTAGGGCCCCATCCAACCTGGCCTTGAACACTTCCAGGGATGGGGCATCCACAGCTTCTCTGGGCAACCTGTTCCAGTGCCTTTACTGTCACAGTAAAGAATTTATTCTGCATATTCCACTCTTTCAGATTGTATCCATTACTTCCTGTCCTATCAGTGCAGTTCCTGATGAAAGTTCCTGATGCTGGGGAAGAAAACTAGGAGTAAGGCTAACCTGTAATATCAAGAAGTCCAAACTGTAATGCAACATTATTGATACCTCGATCCAAATGATAGTCAAAACTCTTACAGGAATTTAAAAAAAAAAAATTAAGCCCCTTCTTCCTGCCTTTAGCTGGATGCCAAGCCACCACTGGTGTCTCCAGCAGGCATGAACATGTCTTGTCTTCATCTGCTCCCTGCTGACTGTGTGTAACAGCACACCAGCCTAGCTCCCCCAGGGGGAATGCAGTGTGGTGTGACTGGTGCCATGAGAAGCACCTCCCCTGGTGAGACACAAGCCCAAGTGCGCATGCCGAAACATATTTTGCTACTTCTTCAAATTCCCACTTTGCACCATGACAGCAGATAAAATGCTCAAAAGATGGAGGGTATCCTAACTCATTCAGGATACTAAGACATTAAAGAACATTGTATCATTTGAAAACATTACAATCCCTTCATATTTGTAATCAGTACTAGAAAAAGAAAGTGAGGAGGGCAGAGATAAAGACACAAAGCTGCCATTTAATCTAAGGTACAGCACATAACTTCTGTGTGCTTAGTCTGTACACTTGGACAATAATCTGTTCTTTCTCACTTTTTTATTAGGCAATTTCATATCTATGTAACATATCTGAATATTTACATAATATATGGATTTACACTACAAATCTAACAATAAAATTGAAAGAAAGACAACAGATACAAATTTCTGTAAATTAGTTTTGTTCTAAAACTTCAAGTTTAAAGCAACTGATGACTTTCACCAATATTGCTATTTTTCTAGAAGAATTTATAAAAAGAGATCAGAGATCATGTTTCTTTCTGGTTCACAGTAGCCATCCCAGTACTTATGATGATAAAAGAAACCATATCTCTTCTTTCAGTAACATACAAAAAGGGAAAATAAATTGTCCAAGTTTTGATAGGCACTATAAAGACGCAGTGTCTTCTTCCAAGAAGACACTATGCACACTGTTTGGGGAACAGTGAACACATGCAGTGCGGACATAAACATGGAAAAATTGTCAATCGATGCTACACTTTTGGTTTGACTAGTTCACTAAGACAGTGCTCAAGAAGGACACTTCTGGACTTTGAAGTGGACAGCATTTTATCTTGCTTCTTCTTTCAGGCATGCTGGCTTGGCTTAGTGAAGTACCTTGTGAGATGTACCTTGTGAAATGTACCCGATGGCTCAAATATCTCAGCATGGCACAGCATAAAGCTCTGCAAAGATAGTGGCTTGTGTCAACATGGTTTGGAACCATGGTAATTTACCCTAAACTATGTACACAAAACAAAGCAAAAACATGAAAGCTATCAGTGATATACATGATAATTCTGATACGATAATTAAGCAACCACATACTACTGAAAGTTATTTTTATTAAAAAGTCAAAGTATTTTTAAGGGTTGTATCAAACACATATACATCAGACAATATATATAATCCATTCAGTGCAGAGCAGACATAAAATGTAGTCAACTGCATTAAAAAAAACCTTTTCACCCCATATAAAATAAACCTCACCTTCCTTTAAACATCAACAATCCATTTACAATCAATCAAAAAACAGGCAATAATAATAAAGTGGTGCACTATCTAATTACATCTACAAGCAATACTTTTAAGACAGAAATTATTAGAGAGAATTTTTTTAAATTATTATAGAGAAATTATTATAGAGAGAAACTAACTACTCCTTAACAAGCTATCATGCAACACAGAAAGAGAAGCCATAAAAATTAAGCTGGTAATGGACTACTGCCACATTTATTAACTTGTTTTCTATCAAAGTTCATCAGTCTTTCTTCTTTGTATTCCACAACACCAACGAAAGCACAACAGCTAACAAAAATACTTGAAAAAATTTCCACGGGTTTGTTGCTATTACCATTTCCCTATTACCACTAGGTGGTGATAGCTTAACACAGATCAGCTTTCATTCTGTTAAAATCAGTGTAAACTGCAACTGGACAGTATCATTTCAAATAAAATTTAAAGATCCGCTCTGTGTACTAAAAAGAGGAACACTTAATCCTTTTAACTGTGTAAATTGCTGTAGCAGAGACTTACCTGCTTCAGTCACATCCTTTCACCCTGTTCTTATACATTAAAACACTTACAGATGCCTTGAAGAAAACTCGGATCATTCACTCAAAACAGCCCTTCACCTCGTTTCTGGCTGAGTCACACAGCTCTTGTATGCTCTATAGTCTTTTTGTAGCAGATGCTTCTAAAAAATCGTGACAGTTCTATCTTTAAATCCCTTTTTCACAGCACTACTTGAAAAGCTGCTTCCACAAGTCTATTAAGGCTCTCAAAGGTGAGGCTGCCGCTTTTTATTTGCCTCAAACTCTCCTCTAGATTCCTAGGGCAGTTGAAATAGATTGCTTTTAGATTATAGCCATGTCACTGCACTTTTTCTCAGAATGTTCAAGTCATAACTTTCCCCCAAGTTCATTCAGCCACAAAACCTAATCACAAGTGCCCCTGTCCAAAAGTAGCTAAGCAAAGTCCAAGATGAAATCACTTCTATTGAAAGGCTTGTCCACCACGCACTCCTGAGCCCTGTTACCCTCCTTGGCTGCAGCCGTGAAACACTGCTTGGTTTGGATGGGGATGGGGTGCCTGTGTGTAAGTTATTTGTTAACATAACATGTTTAGTAAAGTTGTTTCTCTTCAGCTCACACCCAATTTCTGCCCTGTAGTTTATAGCTCAGTGCAAATGAAGAGTTTGGAATGATCTAAGTATAATTTATGTCAAGGAAATGGGGAAGAAGGATGTAACAAGTATATTAGTTAACAGCATGGCTTAAATAGGTTTCAAACTAAAGCTGAGAAACTTCTACTTAAACCACAAGCAATCCAACATAAAAAACCAATAGGAAATCAGAGTTACAAAGCAGTAAAATGCATGGATCATTTCCCAAAAGAGATAGACCTTCTCACTAGACTGAGAACCATGCTGTTCTCAAGTCTGCATCAGACTGTCATTAAAGAGCACATCAAAGAATGATAAACTCATGAAAATAAAGAAAACAAATCCAAATCCTTAATTAAATTATTTCATCTCCTAAAAATGTGCTCTTTCTCAAGCAACCTATAAAATTATCTGGCAGTTCTTATCACTTTCCTGATGCTCCACTTCGACCCATGGTTGAAGCTGGTGCCTCTTCCATGACACAAGGCATGAATTGTACAGTACTGGTGTGCCACAACATGTACAGCCTCTCAGATTTTCCACCTGGATTCAAAAATAGTTTAAGCTAGCAGAAGACCAACTAGCTTGGCCCCAGTTCTGTCCTGCAACAAGGAATTCAATGGATCAATTATGGTTTGTACAAAACCAAAACCAAAATCCCATAAGAAAATTCAATCCACAAGTCAATCTTGTATTATTAAAAAAAAAAAAAAAAAGAAGGTGCACAAAGTAAAATCTGTCTTTGTTCAGTGCTTGATCTGTTTCTTTTCAATTCATAGATTTTCTTCTTGGCCTTGTGCTGATCTAAAAACCGCTGCAGTTAATACTGGTAGCAAAATTAAACTCTCTAAAGAAGGAGAAATAAGAAATATTCAACACAAGTTTGCACCATTCAGCACCTGGTCAAGTTTCTAGTATCTCTTAGTAATCCTTAGTTTTAGAAGCACTGCTCGGATTCCCAGGGAAGCTTTCCACACAGCTAACCGTTTTCACTAGAAAACGAAAATGTTTCTGCTGCATTTCTATAGGATCCTGTTTCAGGGATGAAATTCGTGCTCATATCGTTTTTGCTGCCACCTGTCATGCTCCCTTACTTCACTTTGAAAAGAGAAATAGCCTCATTCCTTCAGGCTGCAAGAAATATCACCTCCTTTTCTGGGTTTGTATGGTACAGATTGTCTTCCACTGAATTAAACCCACAGTCCTGTCACTTAGTGTAAATGAGAAAGCAAAAAGGGGATTTTAAAGCACCCCAAGCACAAAATAAATGCTTGAATATTATTGAATGTTGTTTCAAAAAAAAACCACCAGCAAACAAACAAACCCATGAGGGAAAATAATAATAACCTCAGGCAATATCCACAGTGAATTCCAAAGTATAAATAGCTCAGCTGAAAGCAGAACAAAAGTTGGGATGTGTTATCATGCAGCTGAGCCAAAAATAAAGCTTCTTTGAAAATGCTTTAGAGAATCTCGTAATTCTTACAAATCTTAATGCCTTAATCTTTCCCTTTAACCTTTCTCCAGCTAGATAAAAGGAATTAAAATAAAGCTTCTGATTCTGAGGAACAGAATGTTTGGTATCTATTGTTGATAAAAAGAAGAATAATAAGCGTTTGAACATTGCTTGACCTCTCCCTTTGTATCAACCTAAAGATAGCATTTTTGTAGGTATTACATAATTTCAGTTCAAAAGTAGAAAAATTCCCCAATAGAATGTTTCCTTTGGTCATTTTTCTACAGTAATTGATGTTAAAAAAGACAAAAGTATTAAATAAAATATATATTTGATTATTTTAATATTTACCTTGAATTTCAGTTGCTAAACAATTCAAGTTCAAACTATCAAAGTCTTAAGGAAGCCACAATTAAAAAAGACTCAAAGAAAATAAAATTGTTTTCCCTTTATTAGGACCAACATCAATCATAGAAGCCCAATCATTTTCATGCTAATGAGATTGCAAAATGGCACAAAAGAAGTCAACTAAGAGAAGTTGTCCCTGTCCCTTCTTTAGGCTTCTTTCTGTTTCCCTCAAATAAAAGAAGTTTGTATTCAGTAGGTATAGTGTGAGCACCCTCCCAACCCAGTGCAGTTTATTCTGAACACTTGATGATACTTTCAGAAGCAGAAAAAAAGAAGTTCCTTTTTTCTTCTCTTTCATATGATGTAACTAAAATTATTCGGGATATTTAGACTACCTTTCCTTTCAAAACAGGGATGGTGTCTCCTCTTACCTTAAAAAATACAGTAGGTCTTTTCATTCATTAACCAGGCCTAATTTTGTATTTATCCTTTTCTGAAACCAGATAGGAGAAGAGTCTTAATAATATGATGCCAAGAAATACAGGATATCAATTATAAAGAATCTAATATCTCCATGTAATTTTATATTAGTCCATGAAGTTCTCTGAAAAACACAACCTGATAGGATGTCTGATTGATTCTTAAATTAGTCACTTCACGAGCAATGCAAGGTGGAATTTATTACCAAAACCAAAGAATGCTTAAACAACAGCATCTCCTAAACATCTGTGTATTCATTTTTCATCCAGGAAATGCAAAATGACTCAACTTCAAAAAGCTGATATTCCTGAAGGGGAATATTTCAGAAGGGACAATTCTTACTGCATTTTCAGAGTTGAAAAGACTCTCCTTTACCACACAGGAAACCAGTCGTTCCTTCTCCAGAACTATCATGCGGAAGATTTCCATAAAAACTCCATCTATCATCTTAGAGCTGCTGGTTAGAGATAACCAGGTCAGTTTCTGTGGGAGAGGATGATATTGGAGCCACAGAGGACACCACTTATTGACATTTCTAAAGACACAGAGCTTCAATCAAATGACACAGAGAGCCTTTAAGATGGTGGGACCTTTTGTCAAAACTTGAGAGTTGTTTTAGGCCAAAAGGCCTATCTGAACATTTCTTATTGCATTTTTAGTTTGCAGAATGAATTTTCCCAAGTCAATAACTTTCTGTATATATTGTGTATAGCATTTCTTGATGATTTCACGGCATTTTGAATGTGTGCCCTATGGTGGTGCTGCTTTAAAAAGAAAAGCAGGGTAAATAAGTTATTAATCATAATTTGCATCCATTAATTTCTTTCCAAATTCGCTGACCAGATGAAAAATGTGCCAGAGCTTTCCTGAAGATGATAAATGAACTACAACTCAGTGAAAAAATGTATGGAAAAAGCAGTGTGTATCTAATTCATTAAGGCAGGCATTAACATCATGATACACCTTAGTATGAAGGAGAGTTCTTTTTAATTATCTCTTCTGAGCATGGCTTACCCTGAATAGCTGCAGTTTTGGTACTCCCACCACCTACTCATTACAGCTGCTCCAAAACAGCTTCTAAGAACATTTTCCTCTCTTAGAGAGACTGACTCCCATAGCTGAAAAAAAAATTATCCAGAATATTTTTCACCTTTAAATTATTATTTAGTTAAACTGAAAGATTTTGTGGCTCTATATCAACATCAGTTAATTTTTCTCACAATACAGGAACAAACACAAGTTACTCTATTTGAAGCTCTTGTCTTTTTAAATTGTAATTTGTACCGAACATCAATTTCCCTAGTTGTTAAAAATGCAAAAAAAAAAAAATTTCATGGAATGTTTTAGGTTGGAAGGGACCCTAAAAAGTCTCTAGTTCCAACCCTCCCACCATCCATTAGACCAGCATGCTCATATCCTCATCCAACCTGGCCTAGAACACTTCCAGGGATGGGCCTTCCACAACTTCTCTGGGCAACTTGGGCCAGTGCCTCATCACCCTCATTATAAAAAAAATTTTCTCTTATTTCTCATTTAAACCTAGTCTCAGTTTAAAGCCATTCTCCCTTGTCCTATCAATACATGCCCTTGTAAAAAGTCTTCCTCCAGCTCTCTTGTAGCCCCCTTTAGGCAGTGGAAGGCTGCTTCTTCATGCTCCCAACTCTCACTGCCTGTCTTCATAGCAGAGGTGCTCCAGCCCTCTGATCATCTTTGTGGCTCTCCTTTGGACTCCTTCCAACAGGTCTGTGTCTTTCTTATGTTGGGGCTTCCCAGGGCTGGATGCAGCACCCCAGGTGAGGGCTCATCAGAGGGAAGCAGAGGGGCACAATCACCTCCCTTGACCTTCTGGCCACGCAGCTTTTGATGCAGCCAGGACGCGGCTCGGCTGCAAGCGCACATTACTGGGTCATGTTGAATTTCTTGTCAACCAACACTCCCAGGTCCTTTCCTCAGGGCTGCTCTCAATCCATTCTCCTTGCAGCCTGTTCTTTTGCTTGGGATTGCCCTGATCCAGCTGCAGGACAGAATCACAAAATCATAGAACGAGTCAGGTTGGAAGGGACCACAGTGAGCCATCTAGTCCAACCTCCTTGCTCAAGGAGAGCCATCCTAGAGCACATTGCACAGGATTGTGTCCAGACACTTCTCGAATATCTCCAGTGAAGGAGACCCCACATCCTCTCTGGGCAACCTTGCATTTGGCCTTGTTGAGCTCCATGACGTTTACATGGGCCCATCTCTCAAGCCTGTCCTGGTCCCTCAGGACAGTATCCCTCCCTCCAGTATGACAACCATATCACACACTTGGTGTCACTGGCAACATCTTTGGGGTGCGTTAAGCAGTTCTCTCAATCTCAAACCATGCTTTTCCAGTAGTTTTGGATCAACCACCAGAACTAATACCTGGCTATTTTCAGATCTCTACTCACAGGAACTAGCAAAGTTGCTACTAATGTCTCAATAACGTTATTTATACAAAAAGAATGAGATTTCCTCGGACAGTTGTTGCAGCGTCTTTCTTTCCAAATTTGTAGGGAGGTATCCAGTTTTAGAGACGACAGGAATAAAAACCAGATTGCTCACACTCACTGAGCAAGTGGCAGCCTGGCAGATCTGCCACTGAGGCCAATCTCAGCAGCCACTGATTGAGCCTCTGCATATACCTCCAGGAGACCCCGCCCATAGGTGAACGAAACTCAATGCCATTTGTCTCTTTTTTCTGTCGTTTGAAGCAGCTTTCTTTCCTCTGCACTCCAGGGGGGAGCTAGATGCATACAGTTCACTCTGAATAAGCGGTGAGAAGTTCACAGTTCCCAAAAATAGCATTGTGTACAGGCAGTAGCTGTGTCTCAGAAGAAATGCTGCTCTGCTTACACGGCATAATGCCTGCTATAGTTAGCATTGCTTAGTCGGCTAATTAGCCGAGTGAAGGTCCTGCATGAGCACTTGCATATTATTTCCCACTGCACAGTTAACTCAGCTATGATATCTCTGCATAATTCATCATGTCCAGAAAAAAGAGCTGGATTCTTGGTATGTCTGTATGGTCATGATCAAGCAGATAACTAATAAATATCTATACATCCATCTCTGTGGTTTGACCCACATTTCACTCCTAAGCTGATCGAGTGAAAGAAAAAAATTCTGTTCTTAGTTAACATGACTCAGGGAAACATACATTCAGTGAATATTTTACCTTAAAAAGATCAGAATATACACTTGCACATTAAAAAAAATTGCTTATTTCAGGTCCATAAACTCTAATTGCCCCTTTTTAATATATTTTTATAGTTCTAAACCAACTACTGTATTTTAAATGTCCTTACAGCAGAAGCTACTACAAAATTGAAAGAATATTTATATTATATGATAAGAAAAAAATCTAAGTGGAACCACTGAACTTTTCCAAAGAGTAGGGCTCTGATACCTTTAACTTATGCAATTAATTTAAATATGACTGCTTTATTACATCCTTTTGACATTTAATTTACTAAAATAGTACATGATAATGATCCAAAAATATTACTTGGGGGAAATACCTCATTATCTTACCAATGTAAGTGGGAATATTTTTTCTCTGGCAATGACTGCTTTTTACAGAATAATTATAAATAAAGGAATGAACTCATACAGTATTTTGATAACCAGTTTTTACTTTGAAAAATCTGGAAAATGAAAGCATTTACTAAATTAATAAAAAATAAATATATAAAACTTCTTATCTGTAACTTGAAAATCTTGATAAAACTTGAAATTAAGATAACTAAAAATGATTAGAAAATTCACCCCGAGGATCCCATAGAGCATTGCTAGGTGCTTAGAAAAGCTGAGAGATTCAACGTCTGTGAAATGCAAAAGGTTCATTTTCCCACAGCCCTTTCCTTTGTGAAATAATTTATTTCTGGCATAAAGAGGGGTTTAAATGTTATTTCTGAATTTGCAGATTTTTTACTCAATTTTCAGAAGTGCATCTTATTACAAAAAGTGAAAGGCAACAAAGAACTGAACTCAAGCTCTGTTGTGCAGCAGGCAGAGGCAAGAACAAAGGCACCTACACTTCTCCGAGGAAGGTTAAGGATAGTCTTGTAAGTGACATTAAGAAAAAAGAATAAATCATTGCCTGCACAATTCTCTAAGAGCCTAATGCAATGAAAAGCAGCTGACAATCAGACTTCTGCTCTGACAACAGATGCTACATCCTATAGTTAACTTCAAATTATTTTATGAGCTACTGAAACACACTGATGTATGTCCATGTTCTGTTAAAATTCAGTAAGTTTTCGATTTTACTTCTAGTTCAGCTTGAGTTAAGGAAGATCAAACCTAAAAATTGCTCAAAAATTTTCATATGTATTTTATCCTCAGAAATAGGACTGTGGTACCCTGGTGGCTACTGTAAACAAAAATGTAACCACTCAGTTTGAGATGTCGTGCAGAAGGTGACTCCTCCAGCAGCAGCATGACAGTTTATAGTGTGGGTGGACCAGTGGATCAGAGGACAAAGCCTTGCATCAATTTTATCTGCAGTTCCCAAATCTTCAGAATCTCCAGTCCTAGTGTGACGTAAACTGTATATTATGCAAACACAAACTGACAGCCAGAGAAAGTACAACTGCAGGACATTTTTAACAGTCAGTATAGACACTGCAGAGAAGCCAGATATATGTTTATATGAAAAAATGACCCAGAAATCAAGAATTTAATTGCTGTCTAAGAATCAACCTCTCACTGACTTGTAGTGCCTCACACAATTGTGAAGGAGTTTCATACAAGTTGAAATCACTTATATAATATACCAGCTCTACAAATCCATGAATTTTATGACTATTTATTCTGAGATATTTCATAAGCTCAATATTGTTATTATTATTTAAAAATTACAAGACCAGGATATAAAACAGCTGCCATTTCAAAGATCTGATCAAAAATGGATAAATGGGCTTTATGATACTGAAAGAAAGCAAGAAAATTCTCTGTTTTGCATTAGAACTTCGAGGACTTGTGAGAAGGCCATATTTTGGATATATCTTCATTCATAGCCCTTTAGAGGAATGTTGCAGCTCCTGATCAATCAGGAAGTCAGCAGAGTTTGCCCTGTTCTGAGGCATTGTTTTCTTTCACAAGTTTTCATTCGGGGCTTTAAGCTAAATCATTTTTCTTCTGGATTGGTGACTGAATGAAGCAACTTATTAGCCCAGCCAAATAGTTTTTGCTATCTTTATTTCAACCACAAGATCCAGGATGTGATGTGAAAGAACAGCAAATACTGTCCATCTCAACTTTTGCATGGCTTTCAACGCTGTCTCTCACAACACTGTCACAGGTAAACTCAGGAACTGTGAGTTGGATGAGTGGACAGTGGGATGATTTGAAAACTGTCTGGACAGGAGATCCCAGAGTCATATTCAGGGACATGGGGTCTAGTTGGAGGCCTGTCACTAGTGGTGTCCCCCAAGGGCCAATAGTGGGCCCAGTACTGTTTAATTTACTCATTGATGACTTAGATGAAGGTCCAGATGCCTCCTCAGGAAGTTCACTCATGACACAAAGATGGGAGGAGTGGCCAACACCCCTGAGTGCTGTGCAGCCCTTCAGAAGGACCTGGACAGGTTGGAGAGATGGGCAGAAAGGAACACTTTGAAATTCAGCAAAGGCAAATGCAGGATCCTGCACCAGGGGACGAATAACCCTGGGCACCAGCACAGAAAAGCAGCTCCACAGAGTAGGACCTGGTGGCCCTGAGCCAGCAGGGCCCTTGTGGCCAAGAGGGCCAGTGGTACCCTGGGGTGCATTAGGGAGAGCATTGCCAGCAGGTTGAGGGAGGTGATCCTGCCCCTCTGCTCAGCCCTATTGAGGCACATCTGGAGCGCTGTGTCCAGTTCTGGGCTCCTCAGTACAAGAGGGACATGGAGCTCCTGGAGCAGGTCCTGAGGAGGGCAACAAAGGTGATGAAGGGACTGGAGCATCTCTGTTATGAGGAAAAGCTGAGGGAGCTGGGCCTGTTCAGCCTCGAGAAGAGACGACTGAGAGGGGACCTCATCAGTGTCAGCACCTGAAGGGAGGGTGTCAGGAGGATGGAGCCAGGCTCTGCTCGGTGGTGCCAAGCAATAGGACAAGATTGTTCACTGCCAATATTGCTATCATACTTTTTGCCGTGTCTATACCAATATTGAAAGCTCATGGAATAAAACCTTCATGAGGCATTCAGATCTTTCTATAAATTTCTCCATTAATCCCATCAGGTAGGCTAAATAATATCAAACTTGCTTTGCAATTCTTTCTTTCAAACCACCATGTTTAATAAGTTGTTGCCTACTATGGCATACGAGATTTTCCAGAACAACCTAAGGTTATACTGATGTCATTGACTGCAAAGTATTAATCTTAGTACTTACCCAAATTGCAGAATACAAATGTATCAATTGTTTATCAATTAAAATTACACTGCTTAGACAGTTTATAGTGAGAAAGAAAAATCACATGTTCATATACTCAACTTTCTTTGTGCCAACACATTATCTTTGTCCCATTAAAGAGCTTTATGCCATCTGTACCATCTGTGATACCAGCTGGTACATGGGTCCAAAAATATCTCTTCAGTTATAGTATACTGATTAGTTTTTATATAGATTCAATTGTAGCTTAACCAAATTATAAAAATA
Source organism: Oriolus oriolus (assembly GCA_013400235.1). Classification (NCBI taxonomy): domain Eukaryota; kingdom Metazoa; phylum Chordata; class Aves; order Passeriformes; family Corvidae; genus Oriolus; species Oriolus oriolus. The sequence goes on from VXBT01012612.1 coordinate 583,000, forward strand.
AATTTATACTGGGGTTTTTTCCCATTTCTGTGATTTGATTTTGGTAATAAAAATTCTAAAACTTCCTGTTCTTTCCTTGAGATTTGGAGATTTTATAGTTTGAATCACATAAAATGAAGTAAAGAAATAGTTAAAATGAGGTTATAAATTAAATAAGTTAGATGTTGACACAATTTTCAAAATGAGACACTAACCATTTCTAGCAAAAATGAAATATTATTTTGTTATTGTTTATTATTCAAAAATCACAGAATCAACTAAAAAAAATTAATACTTTTTCCCAAAATGCTACTTCTAAACAAATACAATATACATTAAAAAGGTAATTTTACAAAGCTAACAGTTGGATGATATTTTGTTTTCCTACATAAAGACTTAAATTATCAGAATAGGGTTATTTATATGAAGAAAATTGAATTAAATTCCTTTTACAATGAGACTTAATGGGAAGATTCTCCTTCATTCCAGCAAGCCAAAATTTAGCATGACACAATTAACTGAAAAGTGTACATCCTTCTGTGCTCGTCACCCCTTGTAACTTAGGGATTTATGCTTAGATCAATCACACTACCCCTGCTTTTAAGCTGAACTACAAGCAAAGATCTGAGTATCACGTTCTGAATCCTTCCTACGCAGAAATTCTGGTGTATATATTAATTACATAGGAAGTATACATCAAAAGAACCCTACCGTGATCATAAATCATAACAGCATTAGTTCAGCCCCTTTCTACATATACATTATGGTGCAACCTTTTAATGACATGATGATGTGCTTTATTTTGAACAGGAGTTTCTTTTGATAAGTTAATTTAATTCACGGATATCAGCCATTTACCAAATTCAAAACTTCACACTTTCCTCATTTTGTGCCCCCAAAACTTACTTACCAAACACTATTGAAAATCTGAACTGAACATAGAGTTCTCTCTGATGTTCATCACTGCAGCGTCTGAGTGCTTCACAAACATTACTACATTTATATTCAAAATACCCTTGTGAGATGAGGGGTTATTATTACACCTACTTTAAGCAGAACAGAGGCACAGTGCGATTAAGATCAAAGGTATTGACTAATTTGGGCACTTGGAAGGAAACTCATGGAAGCTCATTTTCACAGTGCTTACTACACAGCCTTTCATATTTGTTCAAAGCCTAGTTAGTAATTGCTCAGTATTCTGCAAGTCAAACCCCAAGGATTCACTCAGAAAACAAGAAACACATAGTGTCAATACCTAAAATTTGTCTTAACTGACTCCTTTCACATCACATCAGGGCAGGTTTAGGTTAGATATCAGGAAAAGGTTTTCACCCAGAGGGTGTTTGGGCACTGGAGCAGGCTCCTCAGGGAAGGGGTCACAGCATGAAGCCTGACAGCATTCAAGTGTTTGAGCAATACTGTTGGGCACACAGTGTGATTCTTGAGGTGTCCTGCACAGGGCCAGGAGTTGGATTCGATGATCCTGATGGGTCCCTTCCAACTCACCATATTCTATGATTATATGACACAGGGGCTCTGTGGGAGAAGAAACCTGGTTTTCCAGCATAAATTAACCATATGGACCTCTTTTCTTTTTTGTATCCTGTTTTGTTCACTATTTTCTAAATCGCTCATTCAACAATTGAATTGCACTTGTTTTTTACTAAAAGTAGAGGCGTTTTGGTTTCAGACAAATTTGACAGCTAGGAAAAAGATAAACAGCTGCAACATGTTACTATATCCCCATATAATTCAAAACTAGAAGGAGATGGAGTAACTTCTGTGTTTTCTCACAGCAGAGAATACTGAGATTCAGAAACACAAGAGTGGATTTTATGTTACCGTAGGGACATACTGTGATGATTCCCCTACTCCATCTGAGTTTGATTTTTCTCACTGGTCACTTTTCATCTCAGTTTCATCAGAAGTGGTATGAATGAAAGGACTTAGTTTAAGCAGTGAACTATCACAGCTTGGAAAGGGTAACTCTTGTCAACCGAAGGGTTTTCAGTTAAAAAATTTTACCTCTCAACCAGCAAAGATAAACACAAACATGCAAAGATAAACATAGAGACATTTATGACAGCTCAGCTGATAGATGTTACAGTCAAAAGCTGTAGTATTTTTATGGCTTTAAATATATATACATTAAGTTTAACAAGGAAGTCAGTTGTAGTGATGCTAATTGTATTCAGAGGAACCTGGTGATGTGAGCTGACAGAGGTTTAACTACAATGTATTCTTGCTGGCAGTCCTTCTTTCTTGCATTCAAGACAATTTGAACCTATGCATATGCTTGGGCCAGCAGGAGGTGATGAAACCAGCTTCACCTCACTATTGCCCTAGACCCTGAGTTCTTGTACTGTCAGAAAAAGGTTTTCTCTACTGTTGAGATTGATAAGCCCAACCCTTTCAAGTATCTTGCTTTTACACTCACAAGACCAAAGATAACAAAAATTAACTGATGTACTAGAAAAGTACATTTAGTATTAGAAGTATTGAAATTTTTCATCTTTTTCACCTATTATAATTTTCCTTTTCCCACCCTAGATAACAAAGAAATCAGGTTGGCCTCAAACATTGAGGGTTGCAGAGAACAGCACAAAAAGCACATAGGTAGCTCAGTATCTCCTGCACCACTTTCTGCGACATAAGTGAAGGCAGGTATCCCTTCTGCTTTCCAGCACTGTATAGGCTTGCTGGCATTTGGCTGGGGTGGTCTGGAAAATTCAGTTGCACTGTTGCCACATATGACTAATATTGTCATTGAGCCCACTAAACATTTAGATGGCTTGGTGAAAAGCTTCACCTCCTTACTGACTTTTTATTAGTTTCTTACAGACAGAAAGGATGAGTAAGAAAGTTACAGAATAACTGAGAACGGATCTCCTTGCCAAGAAGATAATGCTACCGGGAGGAAGAGCAGAGAGGTGCCAGCAGGACAGCATTACTGCAGCAATAAAAAGCCCCACATCCTCCCACTTACCCCTTTTGGGCTGAAAGAAGGGCAAATCTATCCTAACAGAACTGTTGTGTGCCAGAGGTACCAAGACCACACTGCAGCCTCCCACACAAACAAGCACTTAAATAAAAGGCAGAAGCGGGAGAGGGATCGCGGGAGCGAACAAAGCAACATGCAATTTTGTCATTTCCTGCTGTTTTTCCCCACTTTCTTCTCCCCTAACTTTTCACTCCTGAGATATGCTGAGTTTCCTTTTATTTTGATCTTTTGTGAAAAGTTATCCAGTCATAATGATTCAGCTTGACAAAAACAAAACAAAACAAAACAAAAAAACCCCGTGGTTTTGCATACTTCTTTTAAGAAGCTGCTTCTGTCAGCTGCCTTGATCTGCAATAGAAGTGCTCCTTCCAGTCGCAGGATTTTTTCCAGGGAGAGATGCAAATGCAGTTGTGTTATACTGCACAAATACCCAGTAAACTCAGTAAACAAAATGCAGATATCGCCAGCCACCACAACAAATTCAGTTCTTTATGACACATAGTATTTATAAAAAGACATTCAGAGCTCTCATTTAATCTGGAATACTCTCAGTATATTTAGTCATTTAAATTGCTGGAATAATGCCCAGATGGAAAGTGGCAAGTGATTTAAAGATTGATTTCATTTTCTAAGTATGCCATGAATATAAAAGTCCTTCCACTTAATCTAATATGCTTCTTTGGCCTATTCATTTTGGATTGATAAAATGTTTTTAAATAAAAAATCAGCAGTTGGCAGACACAGTAAAAATCAAAGACACTGTGAGTACAGAGACTTAATAAGAATATATGTTGGTTTCTTAAAGAATATATTTAAGTTTCCAAAGGTAGCGAACCTCTACCATTCATTGTATTCCAAACCTTTGATTGCTAGAACCTGATTTTTAGGTAATAGATTTTCAATATATTAGCAATACTTCTTTTTTTTCTTTCTAAAAATGGGACACCGACCTTTGCATAAAAATGAAGGAAAATATGGGGAAGTAAAATTAGACACCAGATTCTCCAATGGAGAGGTCGGAACTTCATAGCTTGCTTTCATGTTCAGGGAATATAATTTCTATTTTGTAGTACAATGGATAATTTTCAAATATCTGCATAATATTGAAGCAGTAACTCCAATTTTGCTAGAGAAACAAGAAGAATTAGAGAAACAATTATATTTCTGGTATAACTAATTGATTAAAAAGTAGTTAACCAGCTATTCCTTACATTCTTCAGCCCAGTTCAAGAAGATGGTAGGACTGTGTTCTAATAGTTTAAACTGATTGAACAATAAGGTAATCATTGGAAAGTAGGATTAATGATCTCAACTGAAAAATAAAATTTCATTATGTAGAGTCCAGAGTGACATTCCTGGAAAGGTTCCAGAAGGCTTGATGGTTCCTCATGCTTTTTTATGAAAAGAAAACACGCATTTGCAATGATTAATCAAAAACTAAATGGTTGATAAAAAGGGTCTGTTCATAGCTCTTAATTAGAGCTAATTTTAAATTGTGCACTCTTAGGACGCTCATGCAAACTGCTTCATGCTAATAGTGGTCAGTAAGAACAGAAAGAGACACAAAGAGCAAAAAAGCTCAGAAGTTCAAGATGCTGTTGTGCAAATGCAGAGCTCTTAGGCAGCAATCTGCCATGAGTTAAGGCTTCATCTTCCAGCATCCTGGCCCTCCTGGATTAGAACCGTGGCAATGGCAGGAGACCATAAAAACCCATTCTCACATGAAGGAAACAAACCTCCAAGAGAAAAGGAGAAACAGACCTTGTTGTGTAATGTTGACATATCCAGGGAAGCATAAAGCAGAAACTACATTAAGTGATACACCCACATCTTTCTGAGCCTTATTTCTCAGGGGTTAACTGTGGAGCACATTCTACCCCTTGAATGCCAAACTTTAAGGAAATCTGATTTCCACAAAATATGGTTCTCCTTACATCACAGGCACATTCACTCTCAGTACTGACTTCATAATCTGCACTTTGCAACTTGCTATCTTAGTATTAAGCATCTTTAAAAACTTAGTTACGAATAATACTAACTTTCATAGGCACTAATAACTGTTTCAAGGGTGGCTCTAAAGATGCATGTATGAATTCTCCCCAGACTGTAAACTAGTGGTTATTGCAAGAGTTCAGCCACTTTATTTTAAAATTTGGAAATATTTAAAAACTCTGTAAGCACAGAGTAAAGCTGCAAGATTTTTTGTAATGACTGTGGTCTCTAACTATTAATTTTAAAACATTAAGAAGAATTAAAAGCTTCATAAGTTATATGTTCATGGGGTGTTTCTTGCGAGAAATATAGGAGAGTGATTATTGAACTTTCTTGATCCAAAAATGATGCTACTTAATTTTGTACACACAAAAGTGTGTCTCACATTTTCATTAGCTATATGCACTACTCCATTTAACATGTCTGTACACAAAAACACAGTAAAACCCCTTTTCAAAACATTAATCAGTCTGGAATGATTCTAAATTGTGAGAACCGAGGTTTTTCCAATTCCCATTTTAATGACCTGAAAGGCAGCAAGAATTCCTAAATAGTACACTTTCCTGTTAATTTGTGACATTAACTATTGCTGCTGCCCTGAAGAGAATATTAGAAGCCTTATTGAGATTAGATCTCTCCGTGCTACAAATTTAACAGAAAATTATGTTCACCAGGGAGAGCCTCTAATTTTATTGCCATGATTTGTCTTTCAAAGTTAGCATTTGGCAAGAAGGGGAAAAAACTACAAGGTGCCCCTTTCTGCCAGGTAACTTAATACTCCTTTGTCTGAGATTATAATTGGTGAACAGGCTTTAGCGTAAAGCAAAAGAAAAAAATAGTAAAGATAGATTTGTCCTTTTTCCTTTTCTTAGTATTTTTAAAACAGTTTTTTCATACGTAGTAAATTTATACAACTACAGCTTTATTCTAATGTGAAGAATTATATAGCTAAGAATAGAATAGCCATGTTGGTTTCAAGGAAAAAAATTGAAATAAAGAAAAATGTTAACTTAACAACAATTTTACATTTAAATGGAGTATATTCCCATTTTCCACCCAGTTCAGTGAGTTGAAAAAATATGTATATACAATTTATTCAGTATTTGTTCAGAAGGTAAAACTTTTGTAACATAAAATGATTCATTTACAGAGAGAGGCAGAAGGTACAAGGCAACGTGAAACCTTGACTTATTAAAGCCAAATAAGAAAACAGTGCTAATTCACAGTTGATTGTAATTAAATACCCAAAGCAATTGAGCAAGTTCATTAATTCTGAAAAAATATCATTCAAACACACAAAGTGAATAAGCTTTTTGCCCTGTAAATTTTCCTGAGTCTAAGTTCCAGGTAGCAAACTTACTTAAGATTAACATGTACACCAAGAGCAGCAGCATCAAATTGTAAAACATTATAATAAATATTTCAGATAGATGAAGTAGGCTAAACATTGCTTGTTTTGAATTCTCAAGTAAATTTATTTTTGTGGTTTTTACAAAATGAAGATTTCTGTCTTGTCTAAAACCATTAAAGGTTCCACTTTTAAATGGATTTCTGTGTTTGTGTTCAGAGCACAAATCTCAGATATCTTAATCTCTTCAGTCATTAATACATGCAGCAATTTACTGCAAAGCCTCCTTTGTCAGCACTCAAGAAATATTGCATAGGGTTATGATCAAATTATTTACATGCTGACCATCTAGAATGGAAAGGAGAATCTGGTTTGGCAAGGGACACAGCCCTCGGTCCCTCCACAACTTCTCTCTCCCTTCCTTGATGCCTCCTTTTTCTGCCTTCTTCCTCCCCCTCTTTTTTCCTCTTAGAGGCTTTCAGACTCAAAATTGAAAAGTCCTGTGAACTTCATTTCTATAGGCACATAGGACAAACATTTTCTAGTGCCCATATAAAGGTCCTCTCATGTAAATCTGCGATTTCAACAGAAACCAAACAATGTTCAAAGTATCTGTGAGAAAGCTGAGGGGGAAAAAATCCACAAAAACTACAGGATGTAGTTCGAAGTGACATGAAGTAAAAAATGACACATCTGACAGGCCATAAAAATTCAATTACTGGACAAGCTAAGATCTGAACTGTGTATCAGCAATCCTGTAGGAGAGGACTGTTAGTAAAGAGCAGCTGCTGGGACAGGGGAATGAAGTCAGGAGTATATGGTACTCCTGACACTGAATATCTATTAGTTACTGTTGTTTTCTGACAGTTTTATCTGCACCATTTATTTCATATTTTTCCTGTAGGGAAGGTTGACAAAGACCAGGGAGATTTCAGGGACTATCACTCCATGCACAAGCAAACAAAAAAGATGTTTTTGCTTCAGTAATCAAGTTAAGGAAAAAATCCTGTTTCATGATTAGTAGTTTCTAGTAAAGGTAGTAAAGGTAGTTTCTAATTAAGGCAGTTGAGGGCTTTGATAGTGGAATGCAAACACTGTATGTAATCCTGATGTCATCACTTTCTACCTTACATGCTGTCTTTGCCTCTTCACTGCTCAATAGAAAAGCACACAGGAAGTAATGCTGAGAGACATTTGAAAAATATTTCAGGGCAAAAGATGCCTATCCTATATGAATAAAGGTTTTTGTTAATATTTTACAACTAGGAGGAAAAGTTCTGCATAATCTTTGAGGGAGCATGAGATATGACTCGATTTCAAAGCAATGGTCAACTTATTTGCACAGGACAAGCAAAGGCAAATGGGTCACAGGAGATAAACTACCACCTTGTTCACACAAAGTCCATATTTAAAAATCTGGCACTGAAAATCTTCAGCAGGAATTTTTTGAGCTATCCAAGGTCTGAGACAGTATGAAGTACCTTAGGCAAAGAAGAATTTTAACTAGCTCTGAAATAACTTGGGCTATATTTTCCTTACATACTTTGTCAAATGTACTATTTGACAGGGAAAAACACACACCATGATTGACAGCTTGGGATTATTCCTAAAACACTCGTATCTCACCTCATAAATATGTGATATGAGGAAATGCAAACAATGTAAAAAACATAAATAAACAGTTGATCATGTATATTTTTAGCAGTATGAAATGCAGAGTCAGCAGTAAAATGCCTCCAAATTTATCATCATGACAGACAACTTGTCCTCTTGGTGTCTCTCATTTGCATTTTATAAAATCTGCAGCAAATGTACATTCATGGCATAGAAAGATCACAAAAGACTCTTTACTGCCCTAGGTTAGCTGAGGAGGCTGCCACTTTAGTGAAGGGATACTTCAGGGCTGCCCATATTTGAACTGGAAAGTTTTTCAACACAGCCTTTAAACCTGGGCTCAGAGTTTACTGCAGTATCAAGCTCTCACTGATGCATTCCTTGCACTGACATAGTCTGTTCCTCTGGCCTCAGTTACAAGATACTTGCTCTCTGAAACTATTGTCTGATGGAATTAGTCAAATTACCGAGCCTTGAGCATTGATTAAAATGCTGGGTTTAGTATGGAAACATTTCCCATTAACAACCATGTTATTCCATTTACTTTTCTTTGAAATACGGTAATGTGCTTTTTTTTAAATTCTCTTGATCATCCTTTTGAGGATGCACTCGTGCATCGAATCTATGCTGTTCAAATACTGCATCAAAAAGGGTTGAGTATAATTATCTTTCCAGTACTTATGGCATAACATTCTTCTTATTCCTAGATTTTGAAACAGAAAGAGCAGGAAGACATTCCCAGTGTGAGGATATTCTAAAATTTAATCGTAAGAGTGAAGATCTTCCATTCTGAAAATAGAGTTAAATCATCCCTACTTCGCAGTAAATCAAATATTTATTTTCCTGCTCCAAATTCATAAATGGAAATTGTCTCTGAAAGAATAATTAATTCTGTGAAGCTAAAACATGTTGACAAACTCAGCTGCAAGATCACACAAATAAACTAAAACATGAAAAATGAATTATAGAGGAGAAACAGTAACTGTTTTAAAAGAAAGGTCAAATATCCATTACTTTCCAGCATTTCCAGCTGCAAACTATTATAATGGCAATGAATTACCAAATAACCTGGTATTTAAAGTTATCATGATTTTTTAGAAATATGAACAAAAAAATTTCAGTTGTTTTTTAAATACTGAACTGCAAGCCTCAATTGCCTAATGATTATGTTTATACTTTACCAGTGTAAGTTAGCTAAAGATAACCAACGGGGAAGCTGATCTGCATAAAAGAATATCTAAGTGGGAATAAGGCACCAAAATATGATTTCGAAACCCACTTCCATTCTTCCAACAGAAAACAGCAAGTAGTTCTGTATCCACAGGCTCTTAGTTCCTACATCACTGTCATGAGTACTAGGAGTGCTCTATCATTGCAGTCCAACAAAATTTGGCCAGTGAGGTCACCTTGGACAACAGCACTGCACTGAAGAAGGATGTCTGTCTTCTTGATCCTGATAAATATTCAGAGCTTCTTGTAAATGTACCCCTATGGGAATATGCTGTCTGTCATTTGGTTCTACATAAAGCAAAAATAATAGCTTCATTTTGAGTTTACTATGTGTCAGATTCTGATTTTGTCCCTGTTGGAGCAGCCCAGAGTAACTTAATTGAGCCCGATTTTATAGTGATTCATCTGTCTGGTAATTCACTTTACCAAAATAAAACAAATCCTTAATTCTATCATCACCTATTGACAGTTTTAAGACCCTTTTTGGAGGTGTAAATTATTAGCCAGCTTGAAGGTACTGAAGAATCAGAGCTATAAACTTCAATGCAATTTGCTTTAGATTCACCTCATTTCTAGAAAGACGATTGCTTCAAGCTACTGAGATTGATGATAAATAATCCAATGAAAAAAATTCTAAAATTTCACATGAACTAAAGGATGAGTGTTCTGAAAGAGTTACAGAAAATCTATTTTTGCCTCATTAGCTCCAGTAACAATACAAAAAAAAAGAAAGTGCAGCAAATTATAGGTACAACCTGACACAATAATAGGAAATCAAGCATGTATTTAGCAAACTATAATATGCATGTGATTAAAGCAGCCATTTGTTGGAATTATTAACTTAAAGCTTTAAAACTGAGTGGCCAAGAATAGCTAAATGTTTGTGCTTTGATTAAAAGGCATATGAAGCACTTATTTACTTAGACAATGCAGAGAGATCAGTGCAGTTTAAAACCAGAGGTAGGCTGTATTTAACCAGAACATTGTTTCTAAAAGATGGAACTAAGCTACTAGAGCACAGTCTTTAAAGTAAATGTGTAAATACAGTTACATATCACACGGTCAGGTTGTGGTGACTTAGCTCTTCATGACAAAGAAATGTCATGCATTTTTTTTCATTCTGTTTGATGCAAATTGAATATACTGAGGACCTGGTTTGGTCTTTATTTGGTTGGTTTTTTCTGTCATAAACTGTGTACAGGAGAATGAAAAGTGCTGCCAAAATGCAAAAGAATTGTTTGGGGCAGTGTTTTTTCTTCTATTTCTACATAATGTTGAAAAGTAAAAAGTGGTAAAAAGAGGAATCTGTGCTGAATAAAATTCTTAACTGTTTGTATGTTCCTGAGGGGAATAATGTGAAGCAGATAAACCATCGTTTCAGGATGGTTGCTGTTTAATTTATTATAAAAGAGTTCAACTTTCAATGGTGAGATATTTCACAGCCAACTTCTAATTTAAAAATGAGCATTTCTTTCAGTATTTATTAATAAATACAGTACATAACTCACTATGTATAAAAGTGACAGAATGTTACCTTTCTCCATTTCCTCAAAGACAAAGGGATTGATCACGTAATTTCCATGCAAATATACTCTGACAAAAATGAAAGGAGGTTTTACTCATCAAAACAGAATTTTGGGTTGGGCCCTGATAAATTGATACATCTAATTGCTGGGGTTCTACATTTACTCATTTATCTTCTGACTGAAGGATTTTTTTTTCTGCAGACCATGTATTTTTATGTGCTGCAAAATGAATACTCATGCAGCACAATTATTTTTATCACATTATGATAAAGCACCTCAATCAAATCTGTACCATTTTTAATCTGTTTGCACAATAGACTCAAGATAGCAGAGACTTTTTGTACCTGTAACTTGACTGATGTTAAATTCAGTAATACCATTGTATCAAAAATTCAGAATTCTTTGAAGGACAACAATTTCTCCCACACTAAAATTTTCAATAGAAAAGGTACCTTTAGAGCTCAAACTTTTCCAGGCAAAAATTCGCTTTATCAAGCAGCAATTCCTAAGCATTTTCTTACAGCTTGCAGGCTTCTGAGGATACTGTTGCAAATCTTCATTCTCTCCATGTGTTTTCTTCTCAGGGGCTAACACTTCCATCCTAAACAGAAACTTAACCTTTAGTTTTCCTGCAGGATATATACACAACTTAAATCCAAAAACTATAGGTAAGGGAGATGGGGGAGAAGAAAGGAGATGGACAGGGGATAAAGGGAAAATATTTAGAATTTCATTAACCATTATTCTCAGCTCATATATTCCTAGTATTAATTAAGTGGAATGAGTGTATTAATATTCTTTTGGTTTTAATTATTTATCTGGAACATTAATGTATTTGTAAAATATACAGATAGGGTAAAATCAGATTATATCTACTACTTTTTAAAACTCTGATTTTAACTTAAATGATATAAATTATATAATATCTCTAGATGGTAAATAAATATTTACCTCTTACCTTAGTCAGTTGTTTAGGTAAAGGAAATAATGTAATCCTCTATGCATGAACCTATTATCATTCCTATCTTAGCTTGCCTTACATCAGTGTCACAGAGGAGAGCTGCATTCCTCTAGCTGTTACTGAAAGGCAGCTGCTCTACCCAGAAAAGATGAATAGTTCAGATTCTGTGCTGCCTTAATGCCACTGTCACTCAAATTCAGAAAAGCAGCTGAGCCACTTAAAGCCAGTTGTACGCTTGGGGACCATTTCTCTACACTACCTTCTCATTCACAGAGGCAGGCCAATAAATTTCTACATGACATTATTTTTCTTTGTACACTGACACTTTGAAGAAGCCAGAGGCCATCAGCAACAACCAACACCGACTAGGACCTAACCAAAGCCCTACTCAGTGGCTACAAACCGAAGAAAAGGAACCTACCCAGCGTTCCAGGGCTTTGGTGCTACTCCAAGGTCACACGAGAGTCCTAAGCAGCATTCCTGTTTGCTCTCCAGTGAGCTCCAGCCGGAGATGCCGAGGAGATGACTGCTGCTGAGGACAGCCCCACACTGCCAGCCGCAGCAGCCCTTTGCCAAGCAGCCATAGACTGCACCAGGGGAGACACTGATTACAAACAGAAGCTGCCCCCAGCCTGTGCCAGGACACCAAAGTGGCCCTTTTTCACTCCCCTCTTTTTCCCCTCACACTGTGCTCTCACACACGGTCTGCATCTAACAACTTTCAACACAATTTCTAAAGGCAAAAGGTAGGAAAGAGCCAAAGGGAAAAAACCCACAAATTGGCACAGTACACACCAGAGTTTGATAAAGCAAGCTGGCTTTTCACTTGTAAACTTACTGCTTCCTAAAGAAAGCAAACAGAATGGAACATGGCACCTCACTGTCTTCGCTTCCATCAGGAGTTCCTATTGACTATGCAAAACAATCAAAGGATGTAAAGGAACAAGTGTTGGCGTGCACTGTGTGCTGGAAGAGAGATAGGCCCTGAGGGCCGGAGAAAGAGCCTCGTTCTCAGACCCGGAGGTGACCCTGGGATTACAGCCAGGTCACCGGGGATGGGCTGAGAGAGCATTGTGGGTTTCTGGACAGTGTCAGCCCTATGAGATGTGATAATTGCAGTTTGTGACCTTGTAGGGTATTGTTTACCTTTTACCATAATAGGCGATGTCTGGGAAATACCCCAGGTGATTGGGGGACACTGAGGTGAACATCTTTCCTGTTTATATGAGGTGATTTCCTGTAGGTACTGGTATTTAAGGGAATTTCTGATGCGCAATAAAGCTTTGCAGTTTTTCCACCATGTGCGCGGAGTCCATGCCCATGTGTGATTACTGCAAACAAGTTTCCATTTTCTGCAATTTATTTTTTATAAAATACTAGAACTCAAAGTTTTTTTAATCAGTCAGCTTCCCTTTGAACTGAATTAATCTTCATGCCAATTACATACACTTGCAACTTTTATGTATGCGACGTTTCCGGTAGACATTAGAACTACAGCTTAAGTATGTTGCCTTGTGCAAAATGTTCCTCACAAAACCCCATACCTGTCTATAACAACTGGAGACATCTCAGGTCTATCCACACAGGCTAGGACACTAATTCCACCTCTGGAAACACTCTATCAATCAGCTGTAAGGAAAATGCTGTCAGTAAACTCTGTCCATAACAACAGAGAAGCATCATCCTTAACAACTGATTTTTAGGCTGCCAAAGTAAAGGGAAGCACTTCCACTCAGATTCACATCTAGGGACATATTTCAGACCCACTGCTATTTAGAACTGAACAACGCTTGAATTTGCACTGTTGGAACAATTCTTGCTGGTATAAGGTCCTTCGAGTCTTTAGCATGACACAGCACTCCAGACATGGCTGTATTCCCATCGCAAGCCACTACCAAAATAAACTGAATTTCAATATGATAACAGAGTTTCTGAAACTTCTGAAACTTCAGCAGAAAATCTTCTTCCAGTTTAAGCATATTTCACAGGTCTTTTATCTTATATCTTTAAAAACTGGCATTCTGGGAAAAAATATTAATTTTAAATTGGTGTTTATTGTGCTAAGAAATACATTTTCATAAGACAATATTCAGTCTGGATTTCCAGATGATTACTGGAACAGAATTCTGATTTGCAAGACCAAAACATGAGTGCTAGTCATTACATAGAAATAATAGCTATTTTTAAAAGAGAATGGTCTCAACTATTCCTACATCCCATTTTTGAATGAAACTAATGTACTCTAGAAATTAAGAGTTCATCCCTTTGAACACTGGAGGTTCTCTTCTGATCAGTCTGTGCAAGGCGTCTGCAGAAAGCCACCCATCTTCTCTGGTGGAACACATCTATATCACCCCTGTCCAGTCCAAGGAGAAAACCAGTCTTATGCCCATGAGCACTGGAATATAGTGTCATGTAGTATAGCTTCAAACAGCTAAAACTTGAAAATGTTGTTAAAGTAACTCAAGTTCAAATTTTCTGGATATAAACCTTCCGAGAAACTGCCTGCCCATATAACAGTCAGCTATAAAATCCTTGATGTTCCAGCCCAAAGGCCAGCTCTCACAACATATTCTGTCACTCTTCTCAGAAGGCCTCATCTCAGAGATCCATTAATCCATAGGGAGTGTGAATGGGGAACCAGACACAGGAGATGAGAGAAGCCTCTGGGAGAATGATTCCCATGGTGGGATAATAAACAGGAATGTGTACTGATTAGACATGGAGCAGCCATTCACATGCAATGACAGAGGGTTATTGGATATGCTCCCACATTAGTATTTGAATAAAGTCTTCAGGAGGTACAAGAATACAGAGGAATTTTGCCAGAGATGGGATGTATAAAAGCACAAATTCAGTAACACTGCCCAAGAGGGAATGAAGAGGCAGTATCCTTTCTGAAATCTTCAGGGTTTGGTTCTATGCACCTGAAAACCATGTCTTATTTGCCATGATACGAAGAGATTCACTTGAGATAAATCTCTAAAAGGAAGTATTTTTTCTAAAACTGGTTCAGAAGATGTCAAGATGCTCAGATTGCAGTGTATCTGTTTCCTTACTTCACACCTTAATCAAGTCCATAGCAATTTTCTTCTATAATAGAAGTATACATGAATCAGAAGTTCTTTGCAGTACTAATCATCATGCTATAATTTTTTAGTGAGTTTAAAATAAGCTTAAGCTGTAGAACATTAAATTTCAAGGTACCACTGAATTTTTTCAAACAAATGATGCTGTACTTCATATAATCATAGTAATGATTTATAAAAGGAACTAACATCACTCTTCTGAAGCTACTCATTTGATTTACCTCCTTCTCTTCAGATCATGTACTCTGACTTTCAGAAAAGGAAATGGATTGACAGTGAATTCCACATTTACAGACCCAAGGACTGCAAAAAATATATTACACACAATGTTAAAGAAAAATTGGTCATATTGTAAGTAACATGCGAAAAGCATGTTTGAAAAGTGTATCAATCCATGCTGCACAGGATCCTTCCTATTTTAGGCGAAATAAAAAAGGAATTTAAAGAGCACTCTACAGAACTTGAGCAACTTCAGGAATGGGGACATCTTACAACTGGCAGTGAGTAGTAAAACAGGTCATAAAGAAAATAAACAGACCTATGCAGTAGTGGGATTACCAACAACAAGACAAATGTATAGCAACAATCTGCAAGAAATGTGAAATACCTGGTCTGAGCCCTTACATGTTACTGCAGCAGCAACCAAGACCCTGAAATCTTCCTGAGCACATGCAAGCCAGGAAAGGCAAACTGTTTACTGCAGCTGTAACGGTGCATAGAGACAGGGACTGCCTAAAAAAGCAGGTTTTCATTATTTCATGTTATTGGATTTTATCTGTAATCAGTTACACCCAAAAGCAAGGCTGGTTTTTTGTATAAAATTTATTTCCTATTGATGGTTAAATAACTATTTTTATTAGTGATCTAAATCATACAAGCTAAAAACTACAGAAAGTCACAAGCTGATGAATCATATAAGGGCCGTGTGATGCCACATAGCTACAGATATTTTCAGCAATACTTACTTGAACTACAAGGAAATGCCTTCTAGCTGGGTGTACATGTCCATGGGCGTATGCAGGTTGTCTTAATATTGCTTGATCAGATTTAATCTTCAGGAAAATGAAACTGAACTTTATATGGATTCATGGAAAACTATACAATTCTTCCCTCAATAATGAAATAGCAGCTGGAAAGAGCAGAGGAATCATTACAAAGTGAGAAATACCTCAGGAATATTCCAGCTGAAACAGTCAAAACTGGCATCAATATGCGATTTGGGGGGGAATCTTTACAGAGCTGTCTGGTTGCACTAGCTGACTACTCTAGCACAAGTATTTCAAGAACTTTCACTGATTACTGTGTTCTTATAAGGGCCTGGAAGAAAGAAATTGTTTAACTTCAACAAAGCTGGAGTTGATACCAGTGATATCTGCCGAAAACTTTGGGCCACTAGAGATTGCAGCTAAAAGTTGTGAAATGAATACAGAAAAATAGGGCAAGCTTACAGAATCCAGTTCTGGATGAATGTGTGGGTGACTGCTGACATATTAAGGAATATTACAATGAGATGCTTCAGAGAAAAAGCAAGGTTTGCTTTGATTTTGTTTTTCTCCGCAGAGGCAATTTTCAATAGTATTTTATGATACCTGATTTTGGTAGATGAAGGAAAGGATTTGTGAGTGGAAAGGAAAATTTCATTCTCTTTCTGTAGAATGAAAAATGGAAGAGAAAAGGATGGGAAGCAAAAATATATCAGCTATTTATTTATCCCCACTGTATAGTTCTCTCCAAGGTTTTGCTGTTGCATTAACTTGAACTTCATTTACATATTTTTATCCTTTTCATCATTTTTTTGTCTATTTATAGGCAAAAAAAAAAAAAAGGCTGGATAAATACTAGGTAACAAAAGCTTCCTGTATGCTTCAATATTGACTAAAATTTGAGGTTCTACTCTGCCAAAAGAAAACAGGTAAATTTTAAATTTTCTAGAATATAGTGAAGAGTTGAGCAATGCTAGTCTCTCTGGAATGTCTGTGGGAAGCATTTGAAAATACTCCACAAGTATAGGGGAAACTGTTCTTTGTTTTTTTCTCATCTCATAAAGGTCATCCTCCTTTATGTAGAAAATGTCTAAAGGTCTTGCCTGTTCGTGCATGGTGAATCCCTGTATTGTGAAAGAGGAGAAAAAAAAGAAATAGGAATAGTGGGGTAGACGGCTCCAGAATTCTTTTTGTTTTTTAACTGAGAACATTTTGCTGGGACAACACAGGTTAATAATTGATTTCAGGTTGTATTCAGGTTGCCTGGCTTACAAGGGGAACATATCTGTGTTGACACATGTTATCCCACAGCGCTGTGCGGGTCACAGGAACACCTCGTGCCACCTGCAACAACCAACTGACTGCATCAAGAACAAGGAGCAACATAACCAAGAGCAAACATTTGTGGGTGGGAATTTCAGAGAGCTCCTTCGCTGTGACAGAGGAATTTCATGTCATAATGAGCCCTCTTGGGGTTATAGGTATATTGGGATGAGCTCTCATTGGAAGATTCAGTAGCCAAACTAAACTGAGAGAAAAGGTTTACCTCCTGTCAGATTATGGGGATAAGCAAGATGACAGTGACCGCAATATGAGTAGAAAGGATTTTAATGCTAATCCATTGTTAATGGTAATTAAAACATTCCTGCTTGCTATTAGCAGTTGTCTGGAGTGCATGTACCTACTTTCACTGGTTAAAATGGCAGGGAGTTTTAGATTTTCAGTGGTAATAAATATTTCTCAGCAAATAGAAACAATATATTTACTGGTGAAAAATTGGAGTTTTATAGCTGCCAAGAAGCTTTCTTGTCAGACTGAATTCTTACAACACTTGTTACAGGCACAGAGTAACATCTCATTTTCCAAAATCACAGGAGCAAAGTGGATTAATGGGAGGGGGTAAAAAGGAGACCTAAGCCCTAAGAAGTTTTTAGTTATTTCTAAAATTTTTTTCGTAGGTAACTCAGCAAATTTGAACAATCACATGCCATTGCTATAAAAGGCAATGATCCTTAGAAAATATTTTTTAAAAAACTATTCAGTAAAATCACATAGTTGAGAAGACTACCTGGTCTGCGTGTTCCAAAGCTGAAAAGGTCGATCCTCTGCCACTCAGAGAGACTTGAGCAGAGGGAGGTCAGAGAGAGAACTTGAGTAAGGCAAACGTGCCAGGACTGATCCATTTTATTTGTGAGAATGATATGTTCTGATACTTAAAAAGGGTAGCAATCTACCAGAAAGTGCCATCAATGTCATAGCTCATAAAGAATTAATGAGTCTATTGGACTGTTTAACTTCCTAAACAAAGATTTTTTATCTCATAGTCACAGGATGAATATACCCAAGACCCACATGACTCCATACAAATAGTATTTTTTTTTTCTACATCTGTATATCATCATGCTTCAACAAGAAAAACTCCTACTTTAAAAGCCTGAAAACTGAAACAGATGAGAATAAAGCTTTATTAGACTAATCGTGGTAGCTTTGTATATAAATTATGGGGTGGCCTAGTGTATAACTTATCAAAAATACTGATAAATTAAATTGCTTCTTTAAATCTAACAGACTGGGAAACTGGTCCCAAACAATGTACAAAACAATGTTTTCTGCACCAAAAGTAGTATCATGAGAATATAACTTTGGGCAGGATGGACAAAAAGTAGAGGAAACGAATACAAGTAGATTATTGGATTAACTTCTGTAAATCTATGAAAATACCAACAAATTCTAAAGAGAAAGTTCCACTAGAATTTGTTGGAAATTATCTGCTCTTGGTTTAAATTGGTATTTTTACATGTTTTACAAGTGACCTTACTTATCAGTAGCAGTATTAATAATATTTTGTGCTTTATATCAATGATAAAATTGTTAACAGTGTTCAATAATACATAATGCATATGTTTTGCCTCATAACAATAAGAGGTATTCATTTTTAAACTGGTCTCAAGTTTATTATGCGGACTGGATACTCTCCCTTCCTGCAACAGCCTTGACTTCATTTACGACTCTACATCTATTGTGCTCAAAAGCGTTGACATAAATAGCAGAAGACTCCCAGTTAACTCATAACTATCAGAACTCCATTTCAGATTATGATCATGGCTTTGGAAAGTGCTTCATTTTGCTTTTGCTCAGGCTCCTAATTAGCCCAATATTTGTCAAAATATCCCTAGAAACAAACTGAAATTTCCTTTCTCTGTGGATCTTTATCATTTATGTATCATTTATACCTAAAGAAATATAAAACAAACTGCCCATCCTTATTTTGTGGCAGAGAGTTTCCAAAAAGCAACAAGAATAAATTTGTCCAGGACACATAAACAATTTTTCTTTTTTCCGTACGTATAGATCACCCAGTATAGGGCAGAGGAATTATGTTCAATTCTTACATATCCATTTAACTAATTTTTTATAATGCCACAGAATTAAGAACATATGCAGTAAACCTCACAGGGATTGTGACTTATTTATGAATACCTAAGCAGTTTTGGAAGCAGTGAAAAATACTTATTATTAGCACAGCACAGGCAACAGGAAAGGGCTCATTACCATCAATTCCTATCCCAAAAACAGCTGCTTATCAGAGACTGACCTGCAGATGGGGCAGCACTAACAAATGAAGTTCAATGAACAACGGCAAAACATTTCCGTGACCCCTTTTTTCACCTCCTTCTTTATAGAAACAATTTATTACTAGAATCTGAAATTATTATTTCTAAGCCCCTTATGCTCTCCTTAATCCAAGATATTTTCAGACATAAACAGCTTAGAATAAGAAAATGCTATAATAAATCATCTACAAAATGAGTTCCTTACTGCTACAAAACAATCATCCTTGCTGTCGTTTATTCACTGAAGAACAGGAACAAAATCTGAATGATTTCAGATGCTATAATGCCACTAACAGATAAAGTCCTTTAAACGGTTAAAGAAGAGAGGAAAAGAAGTGCAGCTGAGAAACTAATTGACTAACTGAAATGAGAAGCTTCTAAAATTTATTTGACCATGAGAAGTATTTATCCATAATATGGTCACTGGAGTGTGAAGAAATAGAAGAATGCTGCTGCACAATATGTTTGGACAGGGAAGCCAAAAAGGTCTGATACTTCATTTTGGTTTTGAATAAAATTGATTATAAACCAGGATAAGTTTCATGATTTCATATTTCATTACAACATAACTCATACATTTCCTCCAAAAAGACACAGAAGCCCCATTTACCAGGGATATATACATTGCTTGGAGACAGTATCCATGAATCAGTATGAACATATCTGTCACTTGAATCCCTGATGAAGTATCAGCTAAACTTTTAAATGATCTTCCAAATTCAGAGAAAAAAAACGCAGTTTAGACACAAACTTGCATTTTTAGGCTGCCACATAATGTTGTAATTAATAAAATCACATTGAAAATTAAAGGCTCATTAACTTCATGCTTGTTACCTTATGCTCAGCAAAATAATTATATACATCTCAGGGAAAATGAGATAGAAGATAACAAAAATATATTTCCAGATAGAATTTAAAGATGTGTTTATTTGGAAATACATGCAAAGAGAACAAAGTAATGAAGTAGATTAAATAAAATCAGTAAAAATTTCTGAATTTTAATACAGGATTTCATATAAAAAGTTCTTATAAAACTTTATTCTTATGAAACTGTTTGCAAATAGTTTATATTCTCCTAGATACAAACAGCATCAAAGACTGGACAGAGGTTAAGAGAATATAAATTCGTAATATAATCAACTGCACTATATTGAAGTCACATCATAAGGCTTGATCTTGTGATATGCTGAGCACTTCCAGATGTTACAGTGGATAAGAGTCATGTAGTGTCCAGCATTTTCCAAGATCACACTCAGGTGATTATCATACACTGAAAAATTATCATTTCAAACTATTTTATCTTTTTTCCATCTATGATTTCTTCCTCAATGGTCCTGGAGTGAGACCAAAAACGATAGCACATTGAAATTCGCATTGTAGCAAGATGAGAGGAACTCAGGAAGCAGAAAAAGTGTTGGCAAGCAAGGAAGTTATTTCTTATTTAAAAATGTAATAGGAGGAGGCTTTTTATGCAATCTTTGGGTAAGTACATTCTATATACAGTATTTAATCACATTACCATTTAGTATGTTCAATTACTAGGTGACATGTTATTGCTGCCTCATGTCAATAATTTACCCGAATTATTGTATCTGTTAACAGACAGCAAGTTAAAACTGTCCCTTCAGAAGCAGTAGCTTCCTCTACTTCTAGGACTGTTCAGCAATGTTCAGCCTTCACTACGTTAGACAACATGCACAGTGATCAAAAATATTTGCATGTGCCATGGCCATTAAAGAAAGCATTCCAGTTGTTTCTAAATATTTACAGGCCAAGCTGATCAATACTTGCAAGTTAGGTTCAAGCTGAACCAGCCTCAGATAGGCTGAGTGCCCCCACCTCTAATCACTTGGCCCACACATAACATTTAAAATTATTACTTTATAAAGATTTAGTGTGAGTTGTGAATGTGCCTGACAGCAATGGGAACAGAAATCTTCTGGTTTCATCATAGAATAGGGAAAGCACCAGAGCTGTATGAGAGCAACACCTTTAGCCTTCCACTGGATGAAGCACATTTAATGTTTTTTACTTCTAAATGCTTGGTCTAATTGGAGAGAACAGTAAGGTAACTCATTACAAAAACTTCTAGTTGTAATGTCTCTTGTGGCTGCAGTTTCTCAGAGAAAATGAACAGAAAACACACAAATTGAGTTACCAGACAAGTAACAACTATAGGTTTTCCATTAAAAGAGACAGCTTTCCTCAGTAATCAGCACACAGAATATCAGCAGCTAAAGAAAGACCCTTTAATAGCCAGGTTCCAACTATTGATTTTCTACAAGAGCCTAATGATCTTTATGCATGCTAAACGTGTGGATAAAAACGTGCCATAGCAGCTAGGAGTTCCTCATCAATTTATTAATCCTTGTCTCAGGAACACACATAAGAATATTTTTTAAAAAACTTAAGTACAGAAACACTGCCTTACATACTTACGTAAGTGTGCACTTACGCACTTATATAAATGCACTCATACACTTGCATAAGACTGTGTTTTCTTACTTCTAGCCACCTCAAATTTCCTCCAGGGCACAGGGTAACCAAATTGTACAGCATAGACTATCTACAGTTGCCAGCATTTTCCAGAATTCTCATAACTGGAACACCTGAGAGCTTTTTCTTCCTCAAAATAATCTTAAAAAACTGAAACAGAACTTTTCATTACAGAAAGAACTTTATCAGCACGGGCCTTAATCTAGTGATACATTTACATAAGATCACGTCAGGGAAAGGCTGATTATTGTATTGTTTGCGGGGGAAACAGCTTTTTAAAGTGGTTTAGCAGGCCAGCACTATTTAAAATTGAAAGACTGCCATTCGTGAGTATTCAAGGCATGGTGCTATCCTTGATTACACCTGTCCAGGCAGAGCAGTGACAGCGTATTTACAGTGTTACAGTGAAATCCTCAAAGGGAACAGTGATACAGGGTACTTGGAAACTACAGAAACAGATTCATCAACAGCATGCCTTATTCTAACACTTCCCAGTGAAAGAAAACACTCTGCAAACTTCCACCACTGTCAGAAAATCAAAGTTGTCACTTCCTAGTGAACTAGTAAACTCTCAGGAACTCCATATTGTGTTGTTACTGCAGAGTAGTACAGCAGGAAAGAAACAGAAAAGATGTAATTTAATAGTCTCACACTTTTGCAAAGCAGCAGATTTCATATAATTTGGAAGACATATTTGAAAAACAAAGAGAAGTCTCATTTTTATCTATATTTATTAAATGAGAGAAAACTCAGTTATTTCTCATTGTTAATGAACAACAATTATCATTTCTCATTTTCCTCTTTGGCCAAATACATACATAAAATAAAATTACGTTTCAAAAAGTGAGTCTGGAGTTAGACTGTGCTAATAAAGGATAAAAAAATTGAAATTTCATGTATTTCTATAGTGCTTATGATGGCAGCATAGCTGGAGACTGTTCATCTTGGACAAATTATAATAAACTTTATATTCAGTAACCGCACATTTTGACAGCTGAGTAACAAACACTTAGTTTTTTGTGAACCCAAGGAGCCTGAGAAGATACCAGCAAGTTATAAATGTTACCTGTCCTAGACATGGGTATTTTTATGTGTCTTCTCAATCAAGTGACATAAAGATGTCTGACATAGTACTTTAGCTACATGCTCTGATGTCAGTAGTGTGATCTGTGGGAGAGGGCTTGGAACTAGATGATCTCTAGGATCTCTTCTAAGCCAGGCCATTCAATTATTCTATGATATCCACCAGTTTGCATGTCTTTCAGCTATGTCTCTGCTCCTTGTTTTACTCTGTCATAGGTAAGATGCTATTAAACATGAGTGGCAGGGTTCACTCATTAATGAGAATACCTCTATGAATGGAGAAGGGACTGGCTCTTGGTCCAACTTGTCAATTATTTTATCAGCAATTTAAAAGGTGCTATTAACTGCTGATATGGACAAATACAAAGATTGATGGAATAAATAACCAGAAGAAAATTTTATTGTTACAGGATAAACTCAGCAATTTTTTTTTTTTCAGTTCAGCAAAACGCAAAACCACACTTCTAGGAGCAAAGAATAGAGAGACTTTATCTTTGTTCAAACAAAAAAAACCCCTCAACCTCTCAGATGAGCATTCTGGTTAAGAGTGCAAACTTCCAAAGAGATCAGAAAACAGAGGAGTAACTTCAAAGAATGACTGCAAAGCAAAGGAAATAAAGGGATTACTACATCTCTCTGTGAAGACACTCATCAGTGGCGAAGAGATCTGAATATGGAAAGCTTTTGAGGCTGATGGGCATGGAGCAATTATGATTGAAAAGCTGAAAATTCAAACTAGACAAATCTGGAAAACAAGATAAAATTTTAAAGTAATTAAATATGTGTGAGGATCCCTTTATTGGTTCATTTTGTTAAAAATAATAATCACATCTGAAACATAAATCATGAGCCAATTCCTGTGAAAAGGCCTCTGCCTGAAGCAGGTCAGATTAGAAGATTACTGTGATCATCTCTGGATTTTAAAAAATGCCACTTTCTGCAGATTAAAGGAAAGAGCACTATGTTGTTCTCCCCTCATTCCACAGGTTATTTGCAAGGTTACCTTTGCCAACATAAAAAGCTGGAAATACAAGTGTAAAATCAGGACTACAGAACACAGCTCCACAGCAATTCTATCAAATTTTCTGGTAAATTCCAGAGGTTACAACAATGCTTCTAACACCACCTAAATTCTAGCAGGTGAAGTCAAGATTAATCTGTTTCTTCAGGATGCAATCATTTGTCTGCATTTGCCTATGTTGCCCTTCAGCACAGAAGACTGTCAAAGCTCCACACAAATCTGTATGTAATCAGATGATTATAATTTAGCACTATGTTAAATGCCCAAGTGATTAAAACATATGAATAATTGAAGGGATTCCTAATGGAATAATTACAATAATGTTCTTTAGTATATCCCTATTTTCATAGCTTTAGGCAATATCAAGTGGTTCAAATTAATAAATCATCTCATAGATCAGATGATTTTCTAGGACCTACAGTTCAGCACTTGAAGCTATTGGTTAGGAAGGAAGCCATAAACAGCGCAAATAATAATGAAATTTTTGACCTTCCACTGTCATGTAAATTGATGTGTGCCTGGCATAGGCAGACTTTGCTGCTAAACTCAAAAGCTTTTAGCTTTGTCATTGTCCCCATCTTGTAATTGGATGTGTTATCTCTAAAAGGGATTAAAATAGAAGAGCAAAAGCGGGGAACAGAGTTAGGAAGAAATTAATATTCTTTTTCAAAAAATATACACATATTGAGTTCCTGTAAAAGAAAAATTATTAAATGCTTTATAGGAAATGGGGATGTACACTACCTGCTGACAATTAATGTATAGAGAACTATAACACAAGTTGTTCTCCAGTACCTAGAGATTTTTCAGATTGTAAAAATCAAGTCAAACTCATGAGAAATACTCATTCATACCACTTATCTGACTTCTTTCTTTCAAGCTTTGCTTCTGATATGCTGATTTTCTTTCTTTCTTTTTCATTATGACATCTATTTATATTTCATTCATTTCTGGCAGTACTAAGTACCTGGCATCCACCAGCTGAAATACTGTGACTCTCACACTTTGGTATAGCCACTTCTGTCATATACTGTAAAATGGTCAAGCAAAACAATGCTAATTTATCTTTTGCAACGATGACTGAGCAAATTTTAACTGCAGAGTTGGTTAAGCACCATTATTGTCCCATACTAGAGATCAGAAAACTAGATCAAATTAAGTGACTAACTTAGAAACATTGCCAGACTGGAGGGACAACAGAAAGCAAAGAAAAACGCTAAGTATGTGCATTGGTAAGAATAAAAAAGACCCAAATATTCAGGATAATATGCAGGTCCTGCAAGGTGTGCCCCATGCTCCTGACAGGGTCACCACAGCAGTTGTTGGTGTGCATGTTCACGACAGGAATCACCAGCAGAGCGATGCCACACACACCGACACCAGCAGGCCATGGTGATACTGCTGCATACTGCAGTGCAAGGAAGTGATGTGTGTGTACCTGCATGTATTAAACAGTAACACAAAAATTGTTTCAATATAAAAAGGAAGATGCAACTTAAAGAAACTCCTGACTGTGATTCTGCAATGAGGGATGAAGACTGAAATGAATACAGGAAGAAGAAGACTGAGAAGGAAGCGGAAAGGAGAATAAATGTTGCTGCATTAGGATTTTCCATACCATACCTTTCTTCTTAAATGGAAAATTATATTTGTGATGCAATAACAATGAAAATGAGAGTTACAGATTCAGGACACCTGGCATTATCAAATTAATTTTTAATTTCCCCATATTAAAATATTGATAAGTGGCAACACTACCAGTCCATGTAAGTAATATGACAGTTCTCCCACAATGCCCGAAATTCTTCTTCTGTCATTGCTTATCATCCAAGAAGAGAAATACTAAGGGTTCAGCACATATTTTGAGAAATTAATACTTTGCAAAAGGATGAAAGGGTGACTTAGCATCCAGATACTTCTCACAGACCTAATTCTGTACCACACTAGTATTGCTAAGTGTCCTATGAAGTTCTGATTACTTAGGATAGTTAAGTTTTACTTTCCATTTACTATAATAACTGGGTCATTATCACAAAAAAATCCTAATTTAGGTGACTGCGTATGACTTTCCTATATTCCTTTGACAATTCATGAAATCCATATTGTAGCACTTCATAAGGATCTTTTCAAATAACCATCACACATCCAAGGGTACAGGCTGTTACTTAAAATCTGTATAATGATTCCAGAAAGCAAGATTTTATGATGTCTGAACTTCCAGCACAGGATGAAAAACATTGCAACTCAGTCCATCTTCATGAGATAGCACAATTATTTAACCTTACCACACTAATACATACTACTTTCTACTAATTCAAAACAGCCAAATTAATCTAAAGAGAAGAAACACTTGCACTAGTGAATAATCTCCAACCTTGCTAAATTCCTGTCAAAATAATTCATGTTCTCATTTTCATTTTAAGTGATACATTAAAATTTGAGTACACACAGGTTTTTACACCATGACAAATTATTTCTTTCCAGATACTAATTTTGCTCAAACCAGAACTTATTGTATTTATAACTCTGTATTAAAAGATCATGTCAGAAGACGTTCAAAGACTGTTTTGATGTAAAAACTGTTAAGTTGAAAACATCTTTACCTACCCCAGGTCATCTGCAGGTATATATAAATTGCAGTTTTTCATAGTGGTAGCAAAGTTTTTATGTTGGAAAAAGATACTCACCTGAATAAGACAAAAAGCCTTAAAACTGCTGTATTAGAGAGAAGTAAAGACTAGAGAAGTCATCTGACTTTTAGCACTCAGCTTCCCTCATTAAATTGAGTGGGTAAATTCCCTCAATCCAACCTACAATCCTACAGAGAGATGCCAGAACAGAGGGTGATCCAGAATTCCTGCATGTTCTGCTCTGAGCTGTCCTGTTCTGGCTACATTTTCAACCTGATTAAGTGCCTAGAGTTAGACAGCATGAATGTATTTCGTTATGTCCACTCAATCTCTATCAAGTCCTAACATTCATAGGCACTGTGGGATCATGAAATGCAAAAGAGCCATAAAATTGAAAGTTATATTTCTAGCAGTGCAATGGAAGCCATTAAAAAGCCATTACCTATCAATAGTTGATGTACTCTGGCTACTTATAATGCCCTACTGTAAGGGTGTTTGAGTGGAGAGGTTAGGCAGGATGGGGGAACTCAAACAGTAACACCTCAGGGTGGTAAGTACTGACAGTACTAATTCTTTACAGCAACCACAATATGGTAACCTAAAAATAAGATATATATAATCTACCAAAAAGGCAAAGGGAAAGTTCTACACCATTTTACAACTGGTCTGAAGTGGATGGCATATCCATTCCACAGAACGCACATTCAAAATGCTCCTGCCTAGAGGGGCTGTCATCCCTTACTGTATCATGGAAGCACCTAATGGCTCCAGTATATTAGGCACTATACAAACACATATTAAGAAATATTTCTTTTTCCTCTGAACAACAATAAAAACAAGCAAAATGAAGGCCAGGCATAAGGTTGCATTGATTTTCTCCCTTTAACAGATGGGGAATGTAAGCCCGGTGAGAGTGAATGATTGGCCTGAGGCGGCATGCAGCAAAGACAGGAATTTGACCTAGACAGCTCAAGTTCCAGACCAGTGCCTTCTCTCATTAATATCTGCTTCTTTATGCATTTTTTGACCATAATCTAGCAAGTGAAGGAGGACTGCTTTGGCCCAGGTTTAATAGAATCACTGTCTTAAAATGATACTCAGGAGTCAGAAACTTCAAAACTCAGATGATAAATTTTAAGCTGTATTGATTTCAGTTTCTTCCCTCATCTTCTATGTTCTTTAAACCATCTCCAGCAATTTGATTCAAGAGTGGAAGGAAGTCCTTTGAGAACCAATGAAACAGTATTTCAGTTTAACCACTAATGTGATTTTTCATCAATCAAATATTAAATACTCCAAGAGAAAATAAACTTGAACAATAAGAAATGCTTCTGACGGCAGTTTCAAAGATGTACATCTGTGCAGTTCTGCAAATAGACAGTAGATTCACTTTTGTGTCGCAGCAGTGGGTGATTATCTTTTGTGCCTCATACATCCATCTTCTGAAGTATGAGAAATGAAAACAGCAGTAAACACGGATAAAACAAAAGTACTGTCTTAGATATGATAGCCGCAGACAGCGTTTGTACAAGAGGTTTCTCTATCATTTGTTGCAAGGCAAAAATCACAAATACAAACAGTAATGGTCAAATTTCTAAGTTTTCAGAGAATCAATACTTTACTAAGTTCTAAGCCTATACAATGTAATGAATTATGTATTTGTGAGCTTTGTTTAACAGATTTCAAATAATAAATTAAAAGATAAATGTGCCAAATATTCAGCTGGTGATAACCCCTAGAACTGGGGGAGTGAGGAAACAAAACTCCCTAAAAAGCCACTAGACTAGTTCATGATAGAACGTTATGTAAATACTCACAAGACATTAACTTTATGAGATGTGCCAAAAATGCGACCTATCTAGGTTTTTTGTTTTAAGAATAATATTGTTTCTCTGCATCTTGGGAAGTGCATAATACAGTCTGAAGTCCTACTTCTGGGATAACCACAAAATTATATCCTCATCTGAAAAAAGCAGTGATTGAAGAAGCAGGGCAAATGAGGCAGCAAAAATAGAGAGGTTACACGATCTCCTAGGTGTCCATTGATCTCCACAAGCAAGTCTTCAAAATTTGATCCTATTTACTGCAAGTTAATTATCCACACCACTTGGAGCATGGAAAAACAAGTCATTACCATTGAAAAAGGAGTCAAGAAACTTTGAAAAGAATATATTGAATGCACATTCTGCACATATACTACAAATGATAAGCAAATTTATAAATTTTAAAAGTTTGAGAGAAAGGAGCCTGATAATAAACCCCGCAAAATATGAAGAAAAATTAATAATCTTCTACCTTCTAATTTTATCACTGCCAGAAGAGGCCTTGTGGCAAAAGATGTCAATCCCAAAGCCACAGCTTTGCCACTTTGACACTTCTTATAAAAACTAAAAATTAATTTTGAGGCGAGTTAATGCAAGAATCTAGGCACCTGAGTGAGAGACTGAATAAAGAGAAATGTTGGTACAATAATTGGTTGCAAGAAATATTTCTCAAAACTTTTGGACAATTTACAGAGCATAATTACCCATGAACAAAAGCACCTCCTGCCTAAGCAGCTCAAAAATAGGAAAATAATTGCCATCCAAATATTATTCACTGGTTTGTTTGGGCTTTTTCGTTCTAACAATGAATACATTAAGAACCATGCAACCTTCCAGGGGAAAGTTAAGGAACTGTCACTGGTGTGGGAGGAAATCAACAAATGTATTCCTGTCTCTTAAATAACTCCCGTTGCTGTCATACTTACGCCTTGCTTGCAAAGATGGTTTATTCCTGCTATACCCGAGTTCTCAAAGTTAGAAACAAACCAGTTTCAGTTCTAGGCTGCTGGTATGGTTGGAGGGGAGTCTATAAGACTCTACTAACAATAAGAACACTTGGTTCTTTCCTCAGAATTGTGGCGCTTCTAGTTGGAGACTTTCAAGCAGAGCACTGGAAGGTTCTCTGCTGAAGAGCTGGGTCTCATGTGCACTGTCATCAACGAGACTGTTCAGAATCAAACCTCTTCTGCACACCTAAAAATTGTAGTTCAACCTAACCTCGATCTGTTTTCACTGCGAAACTCAAATATTCATAACTAAAGGGACATTTTTTCTACACAAGCCTCAACTTTTTATCTTAATTGCATTGCAAAGTTTTCTCCTAACAAGGAAAAAGTTCCTCTCCATGTTTTGTGATGAAGGCTGAACATTTCTCCCCTGTAAAGACCTGTAAAGTTTCATTCCAGTGCAATCAAGATTTAAGGGAATTCTAAGTAGAAGTTCATCAGTTCATCAGTTGCAGTAGCAGATGCAGTTGATTACTGGAATTTGAAAATAGAAAACATAATGGCAAAGCTTCAGATTAAAGTAATTATACTGCAATAATTATATGGAATTGAGTTTATTATATTACAAGGTAGTTTTAACATCTGAGCCATTTAAAATATATGCTGGCTAGCACTGAAGTTGAAGTATCCCTCAGATGCAATACAAAAAGCAGATTCTGAAAGTATATCTGTGAATACAGAGTCTGTTTTGCAACCCAGTTAAATGCAAAGTTATTCTATTGCACTCATATCAAAGAAATTTAAATTAGATAGTATTAAACGAATTGAAATACATTTAGGAAACTATTTAACCACATTATGGACTAACAGCAAAATATTACAGAATTATTACTTCAATTAATAGAAAAAGGTATCAGTTTTTCTCCTATTATCAAATCTGACAACTTGCAAGTTTTTTAGTGATAATCACAGAAAGACATAACTTCTATTACAACTGCTTTTGGAGGATATTGAATTCAAGTGCTATACTCCTGTTAAGACTTCTATACTCCTGTTAAGACTTCTAAGTCTTTATTGAGCTCCATCATCAAGTGATGGTTTTGAGCTCTTTTTTGGTTTGGTTTGGTTTTTGAGGGGAGGTAAATTTTACAATAGTATGTAAAGAACATTTAATCCTCTTCTGGAAAGTGTAAGCTCATCCCAGAAACAGACCCAAATTAATCCTCTCCACCCTCTGCATTTTACAGCTGTTCCTCTGCTCCGAGGCTTCATGGCAAATACTTCCACACCTTCACTGTTCAGAGGTTATAATGACTTTTGAGTCAATAAAATATCTCTAGGCAGGAAAAAAACTCGATTCTAGGACTGAAAAAATGTTTAATCCCCACAGATGACAGTCTAGAAGAAGCACTTTTCTAAATGCGACCCGAGGCAAAGTGAAAGGGAGACTGAACATTTTCTTCATGATTCCTCAACACATCTTTAAAAAGTGGCCTAATTTGAAAGTAGATTGACTTTATATACTTGAATGCTTGAGGAACTGCAGTTTAAAGATACCTAGAAAACCTGAAAAGGTAGGAACCAAGCAGGGGAACACTTTTTGGCTTTGGGTATAATCAGCTCCGAGCACAGAAAATTTCTGAACCATAATTAGCATTCAGTTAACTTTGTGCGAGCTGCCTGATGTTGGCACATAAAAATCTTTCCTTTTAACTAACTGATAAAGGGAGAGAGGTAGGTTTAATGCTGCAGAACATTAGAATACTCATAAAAGGAAGAAATTAAAGTTCAAAGAAATATCATTTATATAATATCCAGCAGTGCACATTATTAAAAGCTATTCATATGCTGTGGCACTAGTTGGCTACTGAATTCTCTTGCTTAATTTGCATCCAAATTACCACAGCAGTAAGCCCCAAAATAAGAAGATAGCAGAAATATGGTAATCTACTGCTTTAAAACAATCCAGGACATTGATATGGCCAGATGGTAACAGGAAACCTAAGAACCAAGCGACAAACGAAGCACAGCAGTCTCTTCATTTGTGATCTGACATGGCTTTGCATGTTTCTTGGAAACTACCTGTGGCAATTCTCCCACAGTTTTCAAATAGTTTTAAGAATCAGATCTCTGATTCTAAGGGAGTTCTGGAAACTAAACTCTGATTCTGGGAGTTCCAGAACTAAACCTTCCTTTCAGAGTTTAGAATAATATCTTCTTTTGTTTGCCTGGTGTAAGACTAGACATGTCTCCCATCTTTTCTAAGAAAATAAGTAGCTTTTGTTCTTCTTCATCTAGACCATATTTTTTTCCTTTCTTTTCCCACATTTGAATATAAAAGAACAGGGGTATTTTATTCTACACACATCACAAAATGAAACAACAATTTCTGTAGTAAAATCCAGAGAGTTTTAATTTTACTTGCACAGGAAATAGGAAATCACACATTTCTTTATCCCACGTATTGATTCAAATATGTATGTACTCACCAATATTTTTCCAATTATATTGGGGAAAGAAATCAAACAATGTTGAAAAAATATCCAACATTTGTATTTTTTCTATGCCTACTTCATACTATTTTAACTATCTTGGAAAAACAGGATACACTTCTGAATACAGGTACTTGCTCCATTTAAAAATATTATATTTTGGGCTTCAAATGTAATTTGCTGCTCATTTTTGATCAATATTTCTTACAATTAAAATAGAGCAACATTTGTGCAGTAACTTTATACTCATTTATTAGCATTATTACTTGTTAACTCTCTGGATTATTAGAAAGTCTTTGAAGACTTTAATATTTTGATAGTAAAATTACCAAAATCTCTGGTTGTTCATTTTAAGTTCTGGGTTGACTAAAAATTCATCGGAAAAAAAAGGCATAAATGCACAAGAATTGCATCTCTTGATGTCAGCAGTTCTGCTAAATTTAGCAGCCACAAAATATGCAACAGCAGATTTCTTATTTGTGAAAATTATGTATTACCATTTTTAACCAATCCTGAACTTTGTTCATAAATGCACTTGCTCTTTAAAATAGCAAGAAGGATAAAATTATGCAAAAGTATTAAATAAATTTCCAAGGCCCCCAAATCCACTAAAATCTCCATTTATAGATTTCAAAGCTGTTTGAGAAGGCATTTTCATCTACTGAAAGGAAGGTAAATCAGTAACCACTGGTGTTCTTCAAAAGTCAATACTAAAAGGCATTATCAGGTTTATCAGACTTTTCTAAACAATGGGCATGACCTGGAAGTGCCCAGATCATTGCAAAGAATACATACATAATACATAGCATTACACATAATACAAAGAAATTACTTAAAAATCCAACACTGGGGTTATTTCAGCCTTTTTGTAAGAAGTCCAATACTCCCTACTTATCACATGGTTAGAAAATTGTAGAAGAAACTTCTTTTGAATTCAGCATTCTTGCTTCCTCAACGCATCCATCCAACGAAAGCCAGAACAGGTAGGCACTAATGGTAACAATGTAATCATTTTTTCTAAAAATTGTGAGAATAGGGCGGATAGCAGAGCTCTCAGAGGTATGAAACTGAGCACTGCAAAATACTCTTGGTCATCTGAGGAGGATCCAAGCTGAGGTACAAGTGCTTGGGAACAGTCCCCTCCTCAGCTCGGCACGAGGCTTGGTAATGGGAGAGGAGAGCAAGAAGCAGGTGCCTACACGCAGCAGCGCGAGCACGGGATGGGGGATTGCTGTGCCAGCCAGCAGGGCCCCTGAGGGGCTCACAGCCCCTGGAAATAACTGGATGCACAGCTGCTAAAGTTTTTGGTCCAGTGTGCTGCAGTTTATAGCTTCTCCTCACAGGCTCTCAACCCTAAATTTTGTATAAATTTTAAACCATCTGCTTGACTGAAAAAAGGCTCTGATGAATTCTGCTGTGAACACTGATCTTCTTATTAGTATAATTAGCGTCACTTCAAAAAAACTCTACATTGTCAGGGCTCTGTTAATACATTTATAGTTCTCCTAAACTGTGGTGTTTGTCAGTGATCTGTATGAACTGGGCAGAATATTTTTGCTTTGTTATGACCAAAGAGCATGCGAGCAAAGGAAAAACATCACATTATTTTAGTATTCGAGCCAAAACAGTGTACTGCAGTTTAATCAGAAAATTATGTCTGTTATGGCCTTCCCTTACTTCTGCGAAATTTCAGAATAGTTCTTCCTTCACATAAAGTACATATTTAATACTCTTCTGAGCTTTTAAAAGGAGCAGGCCAAGGAATAGCAGTAGTGTAGAAATAAGAGGTTGATATTGGTGGTAATTTTCTATCTCCAAAAGTTCTTAAAGAAACCCCAGTTACTTTATACAGAAGGCTGAGCCTGCCATGACTATAAAAATAATAATGGGCCCAGTAAGATGTAACAATGTGTTGGGAATGGAAGGTTTTCAAATTGTCACAAGCATTTCATACAAGGCAAAATAAGAAAGTAAGTGAAAGGTTTTTTTTATTAAATTAAAAATAACCAGATGAGACTAGAGTTAAGTAAACTTGTCATAAAGCTGTGATTTGACTAGTGAAAAAGTGGTAATTTATTTCTTCCTTCTACTATCCAGTATGAAAACCTTTCATATACATGGCAAAGAACATTTCACTGTGTGCCACATTTGCCAAAACCCTACATATTCATATGTAAGTGCTGCTGCATGTCTCAATCATAAAACACAACATCAAAAACTCTTTTGTTGCTCTTGTCAGGACAATCTTTATTTTATTTGAAATTCATCTTACAAAATAGCTAATAATCTCAGAATTTAGTCTCAATCTTCTTTTTATAGAGGGACAACTCACAGGAGAATTTAGGACCCTGTAGTGCACTTTGAACAGTACAATTGTATTTTAGAACTGCTATTCTCTGCAGAACCCTTGAAATTTGATGTCAGCGAAAAAGAGCAATTATACTTGAAGATTTCCACAGAGAGAAGCAAAGGATTCAGAATACTACTCTCCCTTCCAGTGCCTACAGATTTTTTTTTTCCTTTTCTTTTTGCTGTTTAAGTAAATTACTGACATTAAGAATAGGAAGAAAAATGTCTCCAAAAATTGAATTAATCATCAAGGGAAGTTAATGCCATTGAACATGAGTCAACCTAAATTACTTCATTAGAGTGTGCTAAATTGTGAACAGCTTTAGTATGTCTGTGTTTGCAAGTCCTCAAGGGTGCAGAATTCTTATAGGAATCCATAAGAACTCTATGAAGAGACAACCTGTAAGGGGAGGACCTAACATCAATATTTGACTGGTTTTGTTGAAGGTTGACTTATAATTTAATTAGAACAGCAAAGCACCTAGGTTGTTCCATCTGCACTGCAAACTTTATTACTTATAGAAAACTAAACTTTGGTCCTGAACTATGGAAAGAAAGCTCTTAGGCTGATTGAATGGAAGCATAAACCAGGCAGCCAGGTAACTGCCAACCTGGTTTTAATACCCCATCATGCATGGAGTAAGCAGCATCAAACCTATCCTCTTGCTGCATGGCTTCTTCTTTCACGTTAAAGGGTAAATAAAGGGCTGCATCATACATTTTAAAGATTAATTCATAAAAATACCTAGTCATGATAACCACTTGTGATCAAAAAACAGCAGCAACAATGGGAAGATAGACAGGCTCTCTGCCTACTTTTGTTCTCCCCCATTCAATTTTTTTTCCTGTTTGAATACAGATCTAATACTGCCTGATGCAATGTATCTTCAGACATATTTAAATGCACAGAAAGGAAAAGAATGAAAATTATCCATTGTTTCAGAATTTTAAAGTATCAAATGTGCTTTAAGCAATTGTTTATAGCACTCAAAAGATAAAAGAGCTTTTAAAAATTGATCACATAAACCCACAAGAAGTGGCTTTTCAGTAAAAAACAATTTAAAACACAAGTGTTTCACCTATTACTAGTTATGAGAAGCTTTTCCTAGATTAATCACAGGATAGTATCTAAGCCTGCTATCATCCACATTGAAGTAATTAGGGCTCATTAGCTTCAACTTTAATAATCAGGATGTTTAAAAAAAAAAAGGATGCTATCAACTTTCAGTGCCATCTGTGTCCCAACCTGAAAAGCTGAACTTTGTTGCAAGACAGAAGAAACAATGTAAAAGAAATAAATTACTTCACTAACTCTCCACTGAAAGTCACTGTCAGTTTCCTAATTTCACAGCTTTATAACTGAACCTAAGTGATTTCAGTTTCTAAAGAGATGCCTACATACAGCACTTAGCATTAGCTTTAATTAAGGTTCCATGTATCCCCAGGTTGCCCCAAGCTACTATTTACAGCCATCTTACTCAGAGAATGCAGAAGCCATGGTCTTGGAGGGGTTCTACATTAACTTGGTAAAAGGTAGCAAACTAATATAACCAGGCTCTTCTGAATGCCTTTTTCTTGCAGTCTAGGGCATGGATTACCAACTTCAGCAGTGATGATCATGTCATGAAGCTTGAAGAAGCTGAGCAAGGCTCTCTCCTGATCAAAAATACCTTTGTATCTTTAATTTTCAAGCATAAGTTCAGTCAGATTTATGACTTATCTCTTACATGGAGGACTCTACATCATCAAATAAAGGTGTTAATAACAAAGGAATTCCAGAAGTCCACTCTACCACTTTGTGGCAGTCAATAGAGTTTTCCAGAAACAAGTAATTTTACTCAGCTTGGGTCTCTGTAATTCCACCTACATTGTGCTCTGCACTTAGGACTTTGTGAGTTTGAATATGACACCTGTCCCAGTCGATTGGATTACTCCCTGCAAAACGTTAACACCACCTTCTCCATCCTTGGCCATACATTCCTTGGGACTTCATCAAGCAGCACCACAGAGCACTCTGCTGCAAAATACAGCATATTCCAAGAACCTGGGGCTTGCCAGCTTGGGGAGAAGCTGTTTTCTGATAGTCTGTTATCTACAGGAGGTTTGGTCAGTAACTGCCAACTTGCTTTCCTAGTGTGCAAGGGTAAGAACACTAATAATATAGTTGTGCAGTTCTTCTGTTTAAAAAAAAAATCAGTGAAAAAGAGGAAGCATTTTGAGCTTAATTCATATATTAAAAAGAAAAGCAAACCAAACCCAAATAGATACTTATGGTGGTCAATTTAGTCCAATTCTTTCAGCTAAAAGGTAGTATCACATTAACAGATCTAATATAGGTAGGGTGCATGTACTAAAAAGCTCAAGCATAGTAGTTGCAGTGTTTCCTGAAAGTTCTTTACATGGTTTTAATTCTTATAATATTTAGCGTTTTACTTGAGGTAAAGCTATAGCCATGTTTTATTATATGGAAATTCTAATTTTTCATTTTTGAAAATTCAGGCTTTGTTCTTATTTTCACTTTGAAAAATGTGGGGGAGTTTAATCAATAAATTGTTGATTGAACTGACTGAATACATATCTTCTCTCTACTAAAAGAACTGGTATAATATTGACAAGGTATAATAGATTATATTTTCAGCACAGAAAGATACTTTTACCAAATGTCCTACTGGAGTCTTTTGTACAAGACATGTAGAATGAAGATATTCACTAAAGACTGTCTTACCTTCAGAACTGTTAGAGAGCTAATGTGCCCATCAGAACTATCTCAGAGTATTAAACTACTTTTAAATTCCCTTGAGTTTGTAAAATCTAATGGATAATTTTCCTATGTGTACCTCCAATACAAAATATAATCTGATAATCAAAAATTTTAATTAAAACTCTTTGTAAATTTTTAAAGGGTTGGGGGCTTATCTGTGTTGGGGCTTTTTTCACTTAATTTTCGCCATGTAACAAATGCTTGTAAAGCAGGTTAAGTTGACACTGTGCTTTAAGAATGAACAAGTATTATGTAAGACCATTCTTGTTTAACAAGAAGAGTTCTGAAAAGCACAGACATTTCAGCTCATGCTTTTGCCTCAAACATTTTAATGTGTTTTTCATTAACACAATAGTTTTCTGTAAGAAAGTTTAAGAACTAAAGGTTCACTCTTCCATCAGCATTAAAAAAAAAAAAAACCAAACCAAACAAAACAGAAAAACAACCATAACTGTGATATCAGTATCCCACCTAGCATTAAGGATAAAACTTCAGGTTAGGTGAAAATGTCCTATATTGTCAAATAAAGATGAAGATTAAAATGTTCTGGTTTATACTGTGAAAAAATCACCAAATATTTTTCTTTATAAAAGAGGCTAATATTGACCTTAGCTCAGCTGAGCAGCTCCCTGTGTTCAACAAGTAACTGCAAAATTCTTTGACTTGACTGGAGACATGTCCTCTATGTGAGCTAATGCACAGTCTTACAGCATCTCTTCTGACTGCATTTCTTAAGTGAGTCATTATGTAATATCTAGATGCTGCTGCTGTGGGCTATAACACATAAGGAACTTTCAGAATCACTTCAAGTGAAAAATGTGAAAGAACTCCAGAACCCCTAACTTAGTTTATGTTTTCCCTGAGAAAAGATGAAAATTTAGTACATATCCCAGACTTCAGTTTGGAAAAATTCTGCAAAACCCAGTATCTTTATTTTACCCCACACCAGTATTTTTATTTTTCTGCAAAGTTCTTTTAGGGATGCTATAGATGTAAAACAGTGTCAAGTACCATCGTACACACCAACACAATGAAACAGAAAATTCAAGCGTTTTTGGTTCCTTTCATGATCTACATGCAGATCCAACATTTTCACACTAATGGCTCAAATTTCCAGCTATTAATGCTTACCTAGGCCTCTGAAGGCTCTTCACAAAAACTGATGACCAACAAGGTTGGACAGATCTAGAGCTCTAGAGAAATGGCAAAAGGAACAGATCCTATTTTAAAGCATACAAAACTAGCAGGACTTTTAACAGGAAAGAAAATTATATTGACACAACAGTTCATTCTCAAAAATTAGTTTCAGAAAGATCATGGCAATAACATATAATGCTTAAGTGCTTACATAGTGGATTACATGTTAAAGAAAGCTGGAGGGTTTGGTGTGCAGTGCTCTAACTGAGAACTGAATTACTTAACTCTGAGCATCTGAACTCTGAACATAACTTCCAACCCATGAATTACTGGTTAAGTGCATCTCACCAGCATTACTGCAGAACCACCCTTTCAATTTAATACGGAACCACTGTCTTTCCTGCCATTTGCTTAAAAATATTCAACCAGTTTTCTCTTCTCTTCAGTGAGAACCTTCCCTGAAATAACTTCTATATACAAAACTGTGCAGTGAGATACAAGGAAAGGTGAAAAATACAAATCAAATCCCACAAGCATCCCAATATTATTATATTTATTTATAATTAATGTACACTTTAAAAAAAGTGTTGTCCATTTCAGTCCCAGCATCATATAATAGTTGAGGTGGGAGGCACCTTCAGAGGTCATCTGGTCTCACCCTCCCATTTCAACAGGGCTACTTAAAGCAGGTTTGCCCAGGACCATTTGGATTATCTCCAAGGAGGGAGACTGCACA
The DNA here is from genome assembly GCA_013400235.1 of Oriolus oriolus. NCBI lineage: Eukaryota > Metazoa > Chordata > Aves > Passeriformes > Corvidae > Oriolus > Oriolus oriolus. Next base: position 621,812 of record VXBT01012612.1, read on the forward strand.
GCCTCCATGGGTAACTTGTGCCCAGTGCTTGGTCACTGCCACACTCCTCATGCTCAGAAAAAACCTCCTGTGTTTCAGCTTGTGCCCATTGCCTCTGCCCCTGGCACTGGGCACCACTGAAAAGAGTCTGACCTCACCCTCTTTGCTCCCTCCCTTCAGGTATCGATTTACATTGATGAAATCTTCCCTGAGCCTTCTTTTCTCCAGGCCAAACAGTCCCAGGCCTTTCCTCACAGGACAGACGCTCCAGTCCGCTCATCCCCTTTGTGGACCTTTGGTGGATTCTCTCCACCATGCCCATGTCTCCTTTGTACTGGTGAGCCCAGAACCAGACTCAGGACTCCCTCCGGGTGTTGCCTCTCTCCACTGCTGAATAGAAACTTTCAGTCACTTTCAAACGTCAAGAAATTACCATTAATATTTTCTATTTTCAGCTTCCATTATGGAAAGCCTTTCCCTTATACAGTTCTGGAAAAATTAAACCGGTATGATTTTTTGTAAGTTAACTGAATGTGGGAGAAAAATCTTCATGTATTTCAGACTGCAAAACATTTTTTGGAGTAGGCTGTGAAGGTACTCACATGAGCTAAGGATAAATCTGGTAGTTGCATCATCTTTGAAATAATTTGATTTAGAGGCAATTTAGTAATGTTTAAATGAAGTATAATCACGCTGAATATAAATTTGATTCCTTAACATAGAAAGAAATTGTGAGATGTAGTTATCAAGCAAGAAAATATGACAAATATAAAATTAAGTTAATTTTGCTTTGTGGCTATTTCTGTGGCAAACTGTACTAATATTAGTCTTCAAAGCCAAGGTGTGCAAGGAAAACACTACCCAATGCATATGTTCAAACTCTAAAAGTAGTTGAAAACAGCCTTGAAAAATTCAACAAGCTGTACTTTGGCCCACTATTTTAAAAGTTCCAACTCTACTGCCATAAAAAACTAATGTAATTTATAAAAATAGCCAACTTTCATGCAGGGTTATACTCTTTGCAGTGCTATTGACTTAATTTTCTTTCTCAGTTTTGACTGATCTTTTATATTCTCTCTGGACAAGCAACTGCATCCTGAAAAACAGAAATTAAAAGAAGTTACCAGGGTGTTTTGCATCATGTTGCAGAACTGTCTGCAAACAGCCTAAGACAGTGTATTTACCAAGTCCAGCACTGAAATTCCAGTGCACATGTATTCTCCTTTTAAAATCCCTGATGTTTATTTTTGACACAGTTATATATTTTCCTATTGAAGAAGGCATCTCACTGATGGCAGTTCTGTAATATGTTCTGCACATGCGCTGTTCCAGTCACAACCAAACGAGCGGCCTGAATACACACAATAAGAATTAATTGCAAATTATCAATCAGGCAAGTGATAGCAGCTATCAGAAAATGAGAAGCAGCTTCTGCATAATGATGCTGATGCTTGATGATGGTGATTAGATGTTAAGAAAATCTCTGACAGAAAATTTGGTCCTAAAAAGACACAATTTTGGGGGTATTAATATAGTAAATCCTAAAATAAGTAGGCCTAATCTTGAAAAAAACTTCCCTAAAATATTAGCATGATCTCTAAGTATGTCTCCATTAATTCCCTGAGTTATAAAAGATCGTATTTGAATTCTGCCAAAGATATGGAAATGTGCAAACAAGCTCACAAAACTTCGGGGCCCCAGAGAATGGGAAAGCTCCCAGAGTTCTGTCTGACATGTGGACCTATTAGCTTTTCCATTCAGATCAGGAACGTGCTTTCAGAAGTCACCTAATGGTTCTCACCATGGAATGCAATTGGAATACACAGATTATTTTAGGTGAAACTAAGTGGGAAGATGTGTTCTAGAAGCTCACTTAATGCACTACAAATATTATAAGGCATTTAGTCAATTGAACTCGACTAGAATTAGTCTGAAGTGGAACTCTGTAGTAATTTTTATTCATTATTACTCACACAGTTTCTCCCTGTTATCCTGAGCGACTGTTTCCCATATTTAGTCATAGCCCGAATGCCTAGACTGACGAAGTAACAATTTTTCCCACAAGACTTCTCAATTTCATTTCTCTATCACTTACAAATTATTCTTCAAGACTTCACAAAGTGTCCAGTAATTTAAGATGGTGACAATTCTGATCAAAAAGCACTGCAATCTTATAATCCAAAAATAATGTAGTTCTCTCCATCACAGTACTATCAAAGGTACGTTATTACTGGCTTAATAGTTTCATAAAGGACCAGTGAGTAGACTAATAAAAAGTTATACAGAAACAGACACAACAAATAGAACTCACTGCACACTTTATTTCCAGCTAAGGTCAACTGTCTAACAAAATTGTTCTGAAGGAAAAGGGCAGTGCTAGAATTACTTGCAGAACATTTAAAATAAAATTCAGAGGGAGAACAAATTATGTGAAGATGAAGACAGACAATGTATAAAATAGATTAGTTGTGATGGATGTTAACAAAGTAACTGTCGATCAAGACACTGTGAAGTTGCCAAAGTACAAAGAAAGGAAGATGATGTTATATATTCACATAAAAATCAAGTGTAACATTTTCCCAGCAAAGCCAGAGCAAGGAATGCTGATTGCTATAAAGCCGGAGCAGCAGCTCCCTGCCTCCAGAGGACTGCCTGATAAAAGCCTCTGCCTGGGCTCGTTAAAACAGCTTTATCACATCTCACAACTGAAGTCAAACACAGTTTAATTTATTAACATCCACAGACCAGCTATCACAGAACTCTCCTGGAGTTACAGGCTTAAAGAACCATATCCTTAAACTATCGGACTATAAAAATGAATTTGGGAAAGACAGATAATAAATCCTCTATGGTCATTTGTATGCAAGTGCCATTCCAATGGTGGTTTTAATCAGGCAGTGGACAAAAATTAAATACTTTTGGAGTATGCACACCAAAAATTATAACTGGAAAAGCTTAAGCTGGTATAAAAGTTAAAATATATGACATCTTCTTGATTAAAGCCTCCTAGATACATCAGCCTTGAAAAATGAGAGAGGAATGAGCACACCTTATTTTACCATTATAATAGCATTTAGTAAAGACACTCATAAAAGCAGAGGCACATCTTATCAAGTGTGAGATGGTACAGCACTGATAAAAATAATCTGAATAAGAAGTGCTTGAAACTTCAAAAGCTTCTCTATTGCCTGTGACATTGACTTTTCATGTTAAAAAATTTTTTAAAGTAACTGTCTTCAGTTTTTATTTATGGAAGAGAGAACTAAGAAGTTCATGCTACATATCAAATGTTCAAGAGATAAAATATTCTTAGAAAAGACAGAGTTCATAAAAGGGCCACCGACAAAGTTTTCTTTCTGAAGATCCAAATGCAATAAATAGCTGGAAAGCAGTGTTTCTTTATGTATTTGGAATATCTGTTCAGATCATAAAAGAGACAAGTTCTGGAGGCCCTTGAGAATCCGTGCAGTCTTCCATCAAGCTTCCCATAAAGATGAGGGAAAGTTGATGGTTGTTATTTCTTGCAAGACAATGATTCCTACCTCATCCCAGATTCTTGAGAGCTGATTCATACAGAGCTGTGCACTGCAAGGGCGTACCTTACTCCCTACTCAGGGAGTAGCTGATCTCATCTCCATGGAAGCAGTAACTTCTACAGAGCTCTCGTAGGATGGGAAGAATTACCATCAACAGGGGCAAAGCTGTAATCTCTCCCTTGTGATACACAGATAAGTTGAAATCTTTACCCTACCTTTTATTTTCCAATTTCAAGCACTGTAGTCACCAAGCTTCCAACAAGTTTGCAAGTTAGAAGATAAAAAGCAACACTCAAAAACTAGTTATCATTTGTAAAGGGCAATTTAGAAGACATCAAGTCAATTTCCAGAGAAATAATCCATCTTGTTAAAACAGAATGGAGAAAAACTATTTAGGTGACAACTGTGTATCTGGGAAGTCTGCCACTGCTGAACATATTAAATCACAAGCTGAGGACGGGTGGAAGGCTGCTGTGGAAGGGACAGCAGTTCAGACTTGAAACTATAAACAAGACAAAAATCTAAGACATAACAAAGAAAGTTTTTGTCCTATTCAGTAGTATAAAATCTTGGCTATGTATTTCATCCATTTTGGGTACCAGGCTTTATATTTAAGAAGATTCACTTTAGGACTAGGAAACAGATTGTATCAGGAAAGATAAATTCTGGAATAGATTAACCAGCAAAGTCATAAAGCACCCAGTAGTGGTGAATTTTAAGTACATTAAGCAAAAAGCCGTCTGAACCACCATATGAATATTTGATCCATTTTCCTTGGGAAATCAGGACAAAAAGGAAGATTTCTCAACTTCTCTTCCAAAATATTTTTCTGTGATTCCATGGGTTTTTATTGCTTTTATCTCAAAAGTACAAATGAAATCCAATGTAATAGAATTTTTGAGCTGGATTTTGTATCAGGCTTTTGCTCTGAGCAGGCTGTATGGATTACACACAGTATGCACTCAGCCTGGTTAGTTACTGTCTGCCTAGCATCCAGAGACAAATATAAACATGTAAACTTGACTGAGTATATGTCTATTTATTTTGTCCTCAGCCAAAAAAGTCACAACTATCTCAGTGGTGGGATTTTTTTCTTTTAATAAAAGTTTCTCAGATAAAGACATTACACAAAAATCTCAGCATTCCTTGAGGAAATTTTGTTTCCCAGATAGCAAATAATTAACTGACTCTTAAAAGCTGCAGTTTTGGCGATTTGAATTAGAAATACTCTCCATTATTTTGAATAGGTACACAGGCTCTCTTTTGATATCTCTATTTGTTTCTCATATTCTCACATTCTTTCACATTATATTAGCATGATAAGATTACATTAGCATTAGAAGGTTTATTGTCAGTATAGTTGAGTATCCTTTACAGCCACAGTTTTGGCTTATGAAATTATGGACTATGCAGGAAGAGACAAAAGCTTTGTTTCTTCCCTTCTCTGCAAAAGGTTTCAGAATTTGAAGGACTGAAGTCAACTGTTCAAACACTTGACTAAAGTCAACTGTTCAAAGGCACAGCAAGTGCCTTTCTTAAGGATAACAGGATGATCCTCAGTTGCAAACACTGCTCTGTACTGCAACTGCTGCAAGATCAGGCTTTCAATCATAACGAAACAGACACTGATGGATCCAGAAGATCTGTATTAATTGCTTAAGTGCAAGGTGCATTTAATCAATACACACCCTTCTTGGAACACAACATTGTGTGCAATTGCAACAAGAAACTATCTAATGAACTGCGTGTTCACTATACTCATTTATTCTAACACTACACCTGCAGAATGGAAAGTATACCATCTCCAGTCAGCACTGTGAGCTGCCACTTACCAAACAGTGGTTTGATAATGCCATCAACTTTTTCTTGTTGATGTTCATGGAGGAATTAGTCACTTAACTGACAGCATTTCTGTGCATATTCTTTGTGAAGAGGTTTACATGAAAACACACTATTAATGCTTTAGGTTCTTGAAAGGAAAAGAAAAATACTCCAAAAAAGGTGCTTACTTTCTTCTGAATTCTTTAATTGAAAAAAACCTAACAGATTGTCAGCCTGGTAGTAATTTAAGTGCTGTTGATTAAAGTGACTGCTGATAAAACAGTGTTTAATAAGACATTAGAAACTTACTGACACCTTTTACATAGTTTTACAATCTAAACAGGCCAAAACATTCTTACTTTTGCATTTCTAAATATAGGCAGTCATTTTTGAACTCTGGCAAAGTAAAACATACAGCTAAATTAAGGGTGGAGGTTTGGGTTTTTTAGTACAACGTGGGATTTTAGCTGAACACCTCCCACCTCTTCAGGAACAAAAAAATTTACTGATTCTCAAGAAGTTTGGGGTAGCTCAAAGACTTTAGATACAAGAAGACATCTTTATCAGTCTATATTGAAACAGAATTGCTTTATTCTATTTAAGTATCGGAAAATTAGCTGAATGCAAACAAAAGGTGTAACTGACACAAATATTTTCATGAGTCAAAATAATGTCTAAATATTGTTCAACCCTGCAAGTTAAGCAATTAAGCAAGGCGTATAAGTCTGTCTACTTTTAAGTCCTGCTAGTTCATATTTTTAGTAAAGATTTAATGTACTGGGAGAAACTTGACAGCAGGTATGCCATGTAAAGAACTATGTCACTATACCCTCAGTCATGTCTGTTTCCTCCTCACTTTAACCCCCACTTGCTATTTTTCCTCCAGTCTATCAGGATTCCGTTTTATAAAACATGCATTAGAGACCACTGGTTCCACTGGATGCATCACCTACTCTCCTCTCCTTTGACTGACAATCAACCAGCCAAGAAAGAAGCATGTAACCTAAAAATAACACCCCTCTGAGGAAAAAGATTATGCAAAAAAGGTCAGAAAGTGCTCATTTAGCTGAGGGGTTCACATGTGCTTCCAAGTGACAAATAGTCAGAAGCAGGAGTCATTGCTAGAGAGAGTTGGAGGTGCCAATCTCCTGCAAAGAGGTTTGTTGTCATCATCATGTAAAAGAAGGCAGAAAGAGCAACACCTATCACCTGTCTGCCAAACCCATCCTGCTATTTGACCTCCTCTTTCCCATATACCAGGCAGAGAAGGCTGGAAGCAACAGCTTTGAAGCAAACAACATAGTGAGTAGATAGATCCTAGACACAGAGGTACTTCTCTCATTTACCGAGTTCTGGAGGGTAGGCTGGGAAGATAACGCACATTGTGGCACATTCCGAAAAAAAAAGGAACTGGGAAACCCCACTTCATCACCACCACAAAGATCAAAGAATGATGCGGTATATAAAGTAGACCTAGTTACTGAAACAACAGCATGAAATTCTCTATATTTTAATCATACTGCACATCCTCACAACTTGTATAACTACTTTGTTTTTTGGGTTTTTTTTTTCCTTAGACATCTTGGATTTGGTAGACTGGCTGTGCAGAAATCAGGGCAGCACCTAACAGCATGTGTATGTCAATTACAGCACCTTTTTAAAAATAACAACAAACTTTAATGTGCACTTGGTTCAGTTACCAGCAGGTGGATGCTGCCAGCACACAATACCCTGAACAAACAGTCTAGATTTATCTTTCTATATTGATAGCATTACAACAGGTGATACTTTTTATAATGTTACATCAGAAAACACAATAACTTCAAATTTCTATAAATCAACATGAAAAATAATACACAGAATAGAAAGAGTGGATCATAAGATATGCAGTGTGCAATTCCCTTACTGAGCATTGGAATGTAAGTCAGTAGTCAGAATGATTAAGGACATCTGGGTATCCCCTGACTAAAACCAGCTACACTGTCAAAACCCATGGTGATCTGAGGAAACACCTATCATGCTGTCACCAGCATACAATGAAGCAAAACATGAATCTATGGTTGCTTATCCTTGATATACATCTGTTATGTTGCTTCAATGGACTATTCTTTAGGATTTTTCTCCTACCTTTTAAAGATAAACAGGATTCAATTCTGTCTAAAGGTAACAGAACAGCAGATCCAGATCACAGAGTCCACTTGCTCAGATACCACTAAAGCCACACACATAAAAGGCATTTCTTCATCTTTGTCCTCTCCTTTCTTTAACCACTCCGGTAGGGACTATAATCCCACAGTGTGCTTTTCATTCACCTGACAACCCTCTGCACCGGGAAACCACGTGCACACAGCCAGGGATGCTCCTGCCAGCAGTGGTGCTAACTGTGGGTGTGTGCAGGGGCTTTCCCTGATCCATCTCAGCTCCTGGACAGGGAGGGAGCACTCGCTGCTGCAAAATGCCAAGGAGTGGTTGGTGCAACACACTTTGGCACACTCTAAAACAAGCAGTCTCAAAAAAGGTCAAACTTTCTCAAGTGCTCTTTGAAACTATGAGCTGCAACATTCATGCAAAGAAAAAAAAAACCAAAAAAGTCTTATAGCAGTACTGGTCTGCGTATTTTGAAACTGTGATGATAGTTTGTTAATTTATGGTACTTAGCATGTACACAGACATCTCTACATATTATAAAATTCCAAACATCAATGTTCAGTTGCAATAGTGCTTATATCTGACAGGTATTATATAAAGTGACTTTCAAAAGATCATCATTTCAAGTTGCATCATGTACGCATGTTAAAATTTAAAAAAATAAAAATAAAGCTTTTTTTCCCTTTTTCAGCTTACTGCAAGTATTTTGGATAGATCTTTTCTTCATATACTGTTTATCTTTTGGCACAAAATTGTTTTTCAATGCATTTTTATTGTAACATGTACTGTAATATCATTGAAATTTCGAAATCAAATAACTACATTTAATTTTAAAAATCCTTATTCATTGCAGTTATTCCCACTAGTATCAAAGGGTTTAGGAATAGTCACAATAATCAAATGACCTACCATGATTATATGCTGTTCTGGTCATTCCCACTGTGAAGAACCAGACCCATCATCACACTTTATGGCTACTCTTTAACTTTCTAATAAATCCTAAATGCTTCTTCTGGGTTATTAACAAAAGTTTGATTCAAAAAATAAGAATAAGATTTTCTCTACTAAATCCTAATAACTACAGCAATATTCATAATATATCTCTCTGGAGATATGGAGAGGTAACTGAAAATTGTGAGAACAAGTAAACTTTATCAGTAAAACTGGGGGGCTTTTTCCCTGTCATTAAAATAGCAAACCCTTTCCTATTGACTGCATGAAATAGAGCAACCACTTTGAAGTCTATGTCTTAGGATATCCAAAGCCTTTAGGTCAGAATAATTCTTTTTATGCTGTCACCACTCAGCCATTTTGTGGCATATGGGTAAAATGAGCTGTATAGTGTTAGGCTTTCAACTGTTCTCAGGGATTATACATTATCTAGTGAAAAATACCTGGTAGAAAACCAAAGATATTATCTCCTATAATAAAAACCAAACATTTTTCTGAATAGGGCAAAATATTTATATTTTAAGATTCCTTATTATCACACCTTCCACCTGTAGTTCATTTCTCCAGTGGACACATAAGCATCTATGACTTTCATACCACTGTTTGTGTTGCTGCAGTATAAATTATAAACATACAACAGGGGATCGCAACTATAAAGTGTATCTCTAAAGAAATTTCTTTTATATGTGAAAAAGAATATAAAAGAGAAACACTATATTTATTTTCAGACCTCTGACAGAGAGCTCCTTTTAATACCATATTAAGTCTCTGCTGTGCTGCCAGAAATAAAACACAGTATGAGCTCAGGTCTACAGCTTTTATTCTGTGTTTGGGTTTATTCTTAGAGGCGAATGAATTCAATATATTTTCAACCCAATCCCATATTTTACTGCTGCCAGTTTATACCTGTCTACAGATCTCCCAAATTCATAGAAGTAAACCTAGAGCTCAATCTCCTCCGCTGCTGCATGCATGAAGGTGATAACACAGAAATTATCTCTTCTGTAGAGTGTGAGAATGGAAAATGATGAGAAAAAAAAAAAAATCAAACCATGATCTATATGATCCTAAGACATCTGTAATGCAATTACAAACTAATAATTAAGAACATCACAGAATAATTGGATTCCGTGCTTTCCATAGTTCTATAGGCTCCAAAACACATACATTCCATACATGTTTGCTTGTCTTTCACATTCTACCTGGTGTACTCAGTGGGAAATCCAGGCCAAATATGACTGAGCTATCAAAGCAATAGGAATCAAAGCCCTTGCCAGAGAAACTGGGATTCTGAAAGGAAAACTGCTATCAAAAAACCTAATGTCTATGTCAAACTGTTGTCCATTTACTTTTGATGCAGCCATACATTACAGTTCAGGCCCAACACTATAGAGACAAACCATCCCATTAACCACTTCCACCTGCACTGCCACACCATGTTCCAAATAATGAAGGGTTTGGTATCTGCACTCCTTATGTCCCAGAATAGGCTCAAGCCTATTAATTGAAGTGTATGCTAATAAAAAAGGGAACCCTACTTGGTTCAGACTGTATCGACTACAACTATTGAAATATGGATTTGGCTTCTTGACTTCCAAGACCACAAATTTTTGCTAATGTTTTCTCTCTCATCTCAAATAGGAGTAATGGCCTCTGCTCATAGGAGACAATAAATGGCCAGCATTTGTTTGGCAGGGAAGAGTTCAAATACTGTCTATTTTGGTACCTAAAATGAAGAGAGGACAAGCAGAATTGGGGAGGTGGATCAGGAGAAGATAGTAGGACAGCCTGGCAGGAATGCACATATCTGTGAAATAGTGAAGCAATCAGATGCTGTATTTTTAGATACTTTATTTTCCAAGTACCAAAGATTCCGAATAAATCACAATGGCAAACTGAGAGGCTGAGATGGGATAGATTACAGCTGGATGCTGCACAGATCAAATATTCAGCTCCAACCCAAAGCAGAAGTCCTAAGTGCTTATCTGATACACTGTAAAAGCTTTCCATGACACACACCAGCTACTGCTTTGATGGCTACACTTACTGCTAGACACCATATCTGCCTCTATATTTTTAAAATGTCTAAAAACACCTGGAAAGCATAAGTTCTCTAAGCCAAGTATGCCTGAAACTTGTCCAGATATTCAGTTATTTATATATCAACTCTCCGAACAGAGGTAGTAACCTTGAAAGACAGAATAATGAATAAGATATCTGTATTTTGTGAAAATTGACATTTACACGATGTAAAATTTATATTGATGGAAATCCAAGTTATTTTCAGCATTCATGTCAAATATGACTCTCTGTAACAGAATTTTGCATATAATTACTTCTTTGCACTCAGTGAACAGACGAACCAGAGATGGAGGCAGAACTCAAATTTTATACAGACACTTATGCTGCAGTCAGTTCTCTCAAGTGTCAATTATTTCCTCCACCCTGCAGTAGAACATATATTTTATACTTAAAATATTTGCATCTCCTTGCATGTCCATTATACATATACGTCCTTTATTAGATCATGAGTCCATCCAATTTATTCCTTCCCTTGTGCATTTGCAGATTTCACAGAAAAAGCATTGCATTTGGAAGCAGCACTTCTAGCACAGTCCAGCACCCTGTCCATCTGAACACTTAAAAGTGTCCAGTGAAGAAGAGTGTTTGCAGACAACAGATCATTAGTAAAAATAGTGACACTGGCTATTGACTGACACAAACCAAAGCTTTCACGCTGATATGAATATTGGTGCAAATCAGTTGGAAAGTCACTGCCTGCTTTTCATCGTGTCAGATGAATCTTGACTGAGATACAAAGAAATTGGTCCAATATATACCACTAACACATAATAAATTTTGTATCTCAACATGTGAGATACAGAATCTGTTTCCTCCTTTCCCTCCTCCCACCTCTTCTTTTTCTTCCTATAATTGTTTCTCAGTACATTTTTATCACTTTCTTACTTTTTCCTAGCATCCCTTTTCCTAAATTCCTATTTTTAGCTTATTCAATATGTAATTTTTTTGTCCTTTTAGCACTATTTCCTTTGTCTTCTAAGAATGCCCCAAGCAACAAGAGCAAGTCATTCATTAAAAGCAAAAGTGAGCACTAGTGCACAAAGATCTCTCAGAGGTATGGCAGAGAATATTTTAACTCTACGTAAACTTAAAGTTGGATAAACACTGCTTAATAATACTATTTGGTCCATTGTGGTCCTTCTGCCTGCAATGTAGAAATTACTGCCTCTTTCCTAACATGAATTTGTGACTGCCTTGTCTAATAAGCAAAAATCTTCAAAACTTGTCATAAATGACACCGTGGCTTTTGTAACTATTTCTATTTTTTGAATAAGAATGGTCATACTGGTCAGCACAAACCCCATTCTGAATTCATCACACCCGAAAGCAAAGCAACCAGTTGCTGTGATAATGTCTTATTCATATTAGTATTCCCAGCAGCTTAAGTTTGTCCTAGATACTGAACCCACAGGACATTTTCAGATTACACTTGTTCTTACCCACACAGACTTTTACTGATAACCTCGCTCTGCTCTTCTCATTCTGCCAATACGCTGCATGCCTTTACCCAGCAGCAGATGAATTTTGGCTATCACTAGCACAAATGCAGCTTTCTGATAGATAAGACATTGATAAAGACAATTTCATGAGGCAGAGGGATGAAACAGTTCACCCTTACAATGGCTCAGTATCCCACAGAGGACACGTTCTGTAAGTTCAACAACTCTCAGTGGTGCTTCAATTGACATTAATTTGAATGCCCTTGAATCAGAAGATGCCCTGCAAGATTAAATGTAAAATGATCAGCTTAAGGCAGTGGCTACCTGTTAAAACATACAAAATGTTGCGTTTGTCATTAATACTTTTCATTGTTCCAGCTGCCTGTGCATTACTTGGGCTTTATTTCACCTGGAAAAATGAAATTGAGGAACAGTTGCACTTCTGTTGGTTTCATTTTCTGACTCTCGTGCACTAACATCAAATTCCTGTAACAACTCTACTGCAGGCATTACCATTTAAAAATAACTAATGTTTGAAGCTATGATTCTGTTTGAAGAGAACTAATGAGAAAAAATCCACCTTCCTTGTTAAAAATCTGACAGGTACATTCAGAAATGCTGATGGCACTGAAAATGAGTTGAATGTTTAAGAGCCTGGAGGGAGACAGCTAGAGAAGAGAAAAGTGGAAAGGAAAGTTTAGATAAAAAAGGGCCAAAATTGTGTGAAGAGGAAAATAAATGGGCCCTTTTACATAAGGAGAAAGCCCAGAGAAGTGAAGCTAGACACTTGTTAGCTTCACATCACATCACATCACGTCACACTGGTGATGAGATATGTTGAGTATTGTGTCATTCTCCAAAAGAAAGGAGGTATTTCCTTTTAGCTCTGTCATTTTTCTCCTTCCATATTCTTTTTCTGGCATAAAAACTTATTTTTGAGAAACATTTTTCCTACAGTAAGTCATGTTTCAGTCAGATTTTGTTTTGTATTCTAAGAGAGTGCAAAAGTGTATCTTACTTCCTCATCATTACAAGCTTTAAGTGAATTAAAGTTGTCATTAATTTTTAAAAGAAACTAGGCATGCATATCTAGAGAACCAAAACAGAAAAGACGTCTAATATATGGCTCAACTGAAGAAAATTTCCATAAAAATATCATCTGGGTATTTCATATGACTTGCATGACATAGATTCAGATCATATTTCCCCAATTTTTTTATAGACACTTTCCTGTTACTGCGAACTACACCTGTAAGAAAAAATATTAAGCTTTAAACTCTCTTTATGCTTCAATACCTACATTAATGATCCATAAACCAAATAATTCCTCAACAGCAGCTGTGCAAATCCACTGTGTCTAAATCACGACCTCAGTTTTGTTTAGCCTGAACAGTCCTGCATGGTGGTTGGACAGGTAGCCAAGAGCCTGCTCGGTGTTTGTCACTGATGATGTATGTGTTATGGAAAAACTGTTTGACTTTTGGACCTCTAACAGGCTAAAGCGGGAAGGCTGGCACTGGTATGTAGAGGGAAAAGCCTGAATTATAACTTGGGGGTGTTGGACCTGAAAAGTAGTGAGAAGTATCACACCACCACTTTGGTGGCCATGTCCCTTGTTGGATAATCATAATGACTACACATTTTTTCCCAAAACTTTAATGAACTGCAAAGATGGATTTACAATTGAGCTGATAGCACAGTCAAATACAAAAGTTCCCTATCCCCAACACAAATGATCTCGTATCCTATGTGAAAGGCTACACACCGTAAAACATTTAGAAAGCTGGGACATTAAGGAAAGAGAGAAACCAGGTACAATCCAACAGAGAACACATGCCTGTGAACCTCTTCTAGGAAGCAAAAGATGCATTCTGAAGCATTAGAAATCAAGCAAATGGTGGGATTGCACTGTGTCCTTCAAACAACTTGTTGGTAAGGAAACTATTCTACACTGGCATCACAGTTTATGAGAAATCTAGCTGCACAGCGAGAAACATCTTTTCTAAGAAAAGAAGTTTCCCCTGTTTTCGATTGCCTATTTTGCAAAGTTTTTCATTAACTGTCCAACCATCCTCTGCTTACTCCGCCTTGAGCTGAACACCTTTCTCGGCAACATCCTCCTACACACACTGCACCCAAGCAGCTTCATTTTTAAGCAACTGCGAAAAAACTCTTAACACTCCAGGAGTCACGATCACTGTGGAGGATAGCAAAGTGCTCTTTTCTACTCCCTAAAATGCAAGTTATCCTGTAGCCTTTCTCAGGTGAATTTGCAACTGCAATTTGAGATACAGAGAAAAGAAGGGCACCAAACAGCCTTTGGCTTATCAGAAGAAGCTGGTCTCCATCGAATAGTTGTCACTTAGGCACCAGAGAGGTACAATGGAGACCACAGCAGGGAGGTGTGAGGGGGACTGACCAATATTACCTCCCGGGAGTTGGTAACTAGAGAAGATGTGCCATGGAGGTTCACACCCAGCCCCAAGTCATTTCAGCAAAGGCAAAAGTACCAGTTAGGTCAGAGCAGGCATCTTAGGGCGGGATTCGCGAAGCCCTGAACGCTTCTTAGCCAGAGATCCCAGGCATTAAGCGTTTGCGTACTGTCCCCATAGACACACACACATTTGCCCGCGACTACACGGGTGCGTTCACCCCTCGCAAGCGGGCAGGCAGCTCCCCCCTCCCCGCCCCACGCCAAGTTGTCAGACTTGCTGTCCAAAGGAGAGGGGACGAGACCCCAGATTAACTCAGAGAAGCAGCCTCGCGTCCCCGCACTGCCCGCGTCCTACCGCCTGTGGAGCTGGCCTCCTCCAGCTGCGCCGAGATGCTCTCCACTCTCCTCACGTCCATGCTGGGAGGCGGGAGGCGCCCGGAGCTGCGGCGGGAACGCGCGGCAGCACCGCCGCTCCGGGGCCGCGGGAGCCGGAGGGGAGCGGGAGCGGGGCTGGGCGCGGCGGAGCGGAGCGGGGTGGGAGCGGGAGCAGGGCTGGGAGCGGCAGAGCGGAGAGGGAGAGGGAGCGGGAGCGGGAACGGGAGCGGGGCCCCGCCTCAGCGGCGGCGCCTCCCCCGCCACCCGCGCGGCGCGGGGCGGGCTCGGCGCGGGGCTCCGGGGGCCGCGACCCCTTCCCTGCCGGGAGAACGAGGGCTCGGGCTCGGGCTCGGGCTCGATCGCCTGCCCCTCCGGGCTGCCCCGGGGCCGAGCCGGTACCTGCGCCCCGGACCGGCCCGGGAGCGGGGCGGCCGCGGGGACAACCCCGAGGCAGAGTCCGGCAGGGCCGGGCCGCCCTCCCGCCCTGTGCGGCCGCACACAGGTGGTTCCCGCATCACCTGTTAGCCGCAGGCTGCCCGGGACACAGACCGGCTCTGAGCACAGGGGAGCTCCCGTCGCAGCTGCGCTCCTCGAACACCCCTGGCAGGCTGGCACAGGCTGGGAGCGCTTCCTAAGCCCCAGGGTATATTTTGAAAGGGATTGGAAAGCGCATTTTAAGACACCTTCATAACACCCCTAATTTATAAAAGCCTGCTATGACACATGACATACCATTAGAAAATGCTTCAATAATGATTGTTCTCCCAGTTCAATTTTACACAGTTAATTTTTCAGTCTTCATGATTTCTTCTATTCCTGCATGAATAATGACGTGTTTCAGAAAGCGCAGTTCTTCTTCTCATTGTGTTCATCCTCACAAAATTACAGTATTTTTTTTCAAGGCACATAAGGGTTATAGGCTTAGCTACCTAATACTTTTAAGTATTATTTTTGACATCTTATTTCATATTACTCCTTGAACCTTGTATTATTAAGATTCTTCTGAGCTGAAAGATAAAGGAGTAATTCCTATGCCACATTGCCAACTAATGCTTTAGGGAAGGACTTGTATCTCCTTTTATTTCATGGGACAAACTTATGTCTATTTCAACCCCAAAATGATGGAATGACTGAAGTCTTGAATGGACAGAGACACCACAGTGTAGTGTAATGCTTGCCAAGAACAACACAATGTTGAGTAGCTTTTGCCAAGTGTTATTTTTTGATAGAAATACATTCACTGATGGAGGCTTAAGTAAGACTGTGGAGAAACAGGATTCAGAGTACTGTATTTGTCATATACCCTCAAAATATTTCTCTTCTATAAGGTGAATCCTCAAGTAGCCAGGATATGGCTCTTCTTACCAAAGAAATTCAAAGTAGAAAGAACAGAGATCAGGATTTTATCTCATTATCAGGATTTGAGCTTACTTTGAAGCTAACCTTGCAGAAAACTCTAATTTATCAGGAGCCCTTGTCATTACATACATACAGTTTTCAGAGTGAGGCAATTCAGATTTACAATAGTCACTTCCCTTTGCTCTACATCAACATTGTATCAGAACTCTCTGGGTTGCAAAAACACTCTAAATATATGGGAGCAGCTGGTCATAACAGAGTGAACTAAGGCAGGAACGGTAGTAATACATCAAGAATACCTACACATTCATCTTGTGTCTTAGAATGAATTACAGGTATACAGCACAACATGGAACGGAAGTGCCAGAAGTGCCTACCAGGTTTTTACAGATAAAATAGTGTGTGTCAACTCAAAGAAGAATTTTGTCTGAGGCAAAGAAAAAAGGAAGTGACCCAAATAAACTGAACTGTCTCCATAAATCTGCATGTTTCTCTCAATCTCATCTGCTTTATTTTTATGCTTGCACTCCTTGTTTCCATGCACTTGGCTCTTTGTCTCCTGTTCTTCTTGATGGGCCTTGCTCCGAGTAATTTCCTCTGTATACTCTTTCCTTTTTATTCTCTTGAGTTTTAAATATTTCCCTTAGAAAAACTTGTGACAGTTTGATGTTCTATGTAAACCAAAATGTGCATGTCAGAATGTGGCGTTTTTCCAAATTTGCTTTAAAGGGCAAATTCTTTATTGTTTACCAAACCTGATTACGTTTCCTCCAATTAGCATGTCAAGCCCATGTATCTGCTCTATATAACATTCAGTAAAAATTGACATCAGCTGTGATTTCATCCCTTCTATATAATTACATTTCAACATATAATTGTATTTCTACAAATGTAGAGTTTCATTCTAGTTTCTACTTTCCAAAATATATAACCACTTCCTTTCTTCCTCATTTATTTCAAATTTTTTTTGGAGCTAAATACTTACAATACCTTGAGCATGTATTTATGGCTACATGTATAGCTGAAGATTTCTTTCAGTCCCTTGTGATAAAATTTTTATTTCTTCTTCTTGAAATAGTTGATGTAGTTTCCATCTAATTTTTAAATTAGAATCTGAATCAGCATGTTCCTGTTTGCCTCAACTGTAAACTAATTTGAAAGACTTAACATAATTATGATTTAATGTGTCCAAATGGAGTTCAGATTTCCACAGATTTCGTGTTTAAAATATGCAATATGTAAAATTAAGTGTTAAATCATGAAGCTAAAATAATGATCAAGGAGGCATTTTCTTCCAAAAGAGAAAATCAAATCATTGGTGAGTAAAAATAACCAACAGGATTTCTAGTGGTAGCATGTTCCTAACAGGGAGGACTTGGTTCTTTTCTACCTATTTGTGTGGATGAGAAAAAGCTCAGATCCAGAAAACTTACAGCAATACACAAATATTCAATCCTTTCAGTCTGTTCTGCTCCCCCACTGGTCTTGGGACATCTGCAAAGGGTTAACACAGTAGATCAGCTACCGAAAGTGTATTGGCACTAAAGAATTGAATAATTTATAATTAAAAATTCGAATAGAATAAATATAAGCCACAAAATATCCAACATGTCCGTGTTAGTCTCTAGGCCTCCAGAGAAGCCATTTATTTTTGCAGTGCTTCCTCTGCTGGAGAATGTCTGTCCAGGTGGGAGCGTTCTTGATGCCCAGAAGAATTCATCATTAGGTTATACTTTGTGACTGCGTGTCACTCACAATGTTTTTCACAAGGAAAAAAGAAACCCAACAGCTAAATCGGTCTGTTGCTTACTTCTAGGAAAAATATTCTTCCTTTTCCAAAAAGTAATAAAAGTTCCTTTTGCTATTTTTTTATTCAGAAATGAGAAGGAATTCTGTTCTTCACTCTATGATACATTTTAAGAGTGTTTTTGTTCTCAGAAGTGTATTTTATTTGGTTTTGGAGTCATTCAGTGTAATAATGTGTCCTAAAAAAAAATTCTATTTCTATTCTGTGTATTCTATGTCACAAAACATGAACAGTATTTTGGCTGTACTCAAATATTTAACGTCTGTGATAAAGTACTTGATAAAAATGAGAAGTCTCCAACACCTCTGGGAGCCCTCTGGCCCCCTGCCATGGGGGTGCACTGGGTGTTGTTGGTGCCAAGCTGTTGTTGGTGGTGTGGTTGCAGGGTGGCTGGGGTTGCCCTGAGTCAGGCACATGGCTCCAGACAACTCCCCAGCAGATCCACCACACAGCACAGCCAAGCCCAGCAACCAACAGGGCAGCACCTCAAGGGAAATACATTTAAGGAAGGGCACAAACTGCTGAGGAGGGTGGAATGACAGAGGCAGTGCCAAGGTCAGAGGAGAGGGGAGGTGCTCCATGGTGGAGCCCTCCCAAAGGAGCTGAGGCTCATGGAGGACCCACGCTGGAGGACATACACCATGAAAGAACTTGGTGCCCATGGATAAACCCATGCCAGAACAGAGGAAACAAGTAAGGATGAAGGAGTAGCTCTTGAAAGGAGAGTGTTCACAACCTGCAGTATGAACAAAGAAGAGAAAGAAGTGACTGGAGTGAATTTGAGCCTGGAAAGGGGGAGAAAGTGTACTTTTCTGATTAGATGTTTTTCTTCTTTACTTTGCAATACCCAAGTCAGTAATTAAAATTGTCAATAAATTAGCCAAACTCTCCAAGTCTGTTTTGGCCATGACAGTAACTGCTGAATGATATTTCTCTCTTCCTTTTGACCCACAGGTTCTCCTGATTTTCTCTGCTGTCCCACTAGCTGTGGGAGTAAGCAAGCAGGTCTGCAGGTACCTGGCTGCCAGCTGGGGTTGACCCAGCACAAGGTAGGTATGAGAGAATTCAAAATACAAAACGAGATTGTAAGTGTAGGAAAGGTGGCACAGAGTACTAACAAACTATATGTCCCTAAAACAGTGGAGCTTCAATATTCAAGATTTCCTACTAACACAGTCTAGTTTTAGAGAGTATTGATGCTTTCAGAAAGAGTAATCTTGAATGTTCTGATTTTTCTGCCTATTAAACCTTAACAAGGACAATTCTTCAAAGGAACATTGTGCACTGTGTATCCTCATCCTTATACAGAAATAAGTATCAAGCAACAATGAAGGCCAGCCCTTGAACTCATCATAAATTGGCTTTTAGTATACTAGAATTTGTTACTAAACAAGTGAGAAGAAAAAGTGAGAGCCTCCTTTCCTTGAAACTCAATTTGGTTTTTTATAATGACATTTTGTAATAAGTTCTGGGAGAACTGGATGCAATTTGATTTACTGTAAGTGAATAAGACATCAGAATTTATATGTGGTAACAAAAAAAAGATGGTAACAACATTATTTAGCAACATTATAAAAGAAGATAAAAACATTATTTATTCCAATTTTAATATTGTCTCCATATGTAAAACAGTCAAGATATGGATTGATTTCTTTGTCAGGGCATTTAAAAAAAAACTCAGGGAATTAGGGGCTCACCTACTGTCAGTGGGAAATAAGTACCTTTCTGTTGCTTCAGAACTAAGATCCAGGGGGTTTTTTTTGGTCTGTTTTTCTACTGTTGCATCTTGCTTTGCTGGCTTCACTTCAGTGTGCTGCAGGTGACGGGAGTGGCTTCATTGCTAAATGCCAGTATTTAGACATTCGAGATTTGATTTGTGAGATTCTTGTGGTTTTATAACTCATTTCAACTGTGATTCATGGTTTATAATAGCCACATTGCAGATATTTTAGAAGAAAATCATTACAAACTAAGGCAAGGTTGTATTTTAAAAAAACACATGTAATACTCAACACGACTTTGATGTACTGCTTGAAGACTTCCTTGGCATAATCTGTATCATTTAATCTAAATTGTTGTCGATATGTTTGTTGTCATTATTAGACTGTCACTAAAGTTATCTCATTAGTAAACCTTAGTCAATATAAAGTTTTGTATTTACATCAACTTTATGTAAAAAAATAGCTTTGTAGTTTTTAAGAATAGAAGAATATTGGGAGAAATATTCACGTGCTGCTGAAATGTAGGCAGCTTCAGAGGACACAGCTGGAAAACAATGCATTGGACAGGTGTAGGTTGAAGAAAATACTGGGTAATTACACTGCATCTAACTTATGTTCTTGAGGGGAAAATCTATAGTATTTTATGTAAAATAGATTATATGCTTTACAATCTTATATGAAATACCTGCTTAGTGATCTGTCCTAGGCTCAGAAGAGACAGAAAAAAAGGAAAACCTAAACACAAAATAGCAACAAAACCCCCTGAGCTGACCCTGGTGTGGGAGACTGCCCAGACTGAGCCAGTTTATGGCAGAATGATTTCTCAACACTTTTTCTGGCAGTTTTACATTCAGTTGAATGTTGGCTTCCTATTGCTTTTCGTCCTCCATTCTCATCAGGTAATTCTGCACTCTGCTCCAGTAAATCCTTCTCCCCATCCACTCCTCTGTCTCCCCTCCATTTCCCTTTCCCTTTCCTATTTACCTCACACATCGTTTCTCATGAGAAACGGAGTAACAGCAGAAAGGATAATGGCTTTTATGTTCAGCTAGTGAGATCAGAGAGCAATAGTGCTCTGTACAGTCAGCGACAGGATCTAACTGAATACAGTTTTTCACATTTTCCATTTTTAAATCCACATCCACAGAGTTTCCAGATGATACGGCTTTAAGAACAAAAGTCTAGGGAGTCCTAGCTAACTCAAAAGCCAGTCCATAGAATATCAAACAATAATTAATAATACAAAGTTAAAAAATTTCAGAATGTTTTCATGCATTTTGTTCCTATGATATTTCCTCTAGATTTATGGCACTAATGATTCATTTATGGATATATGGAAAGATAGTAATCTCATCTTTTGTAAATGCATCTAAATACAGAGATAAAGGCCAAATTCTCTCTTCAATGGCAACGATACTCTTTTCTGAATGAGCCCAGTCTATATGGGGAGACCAAAAGAGATCGTTCATCTTCATATAAAAAAGTCCAAGAGGGATATGGTTGCTATATAAATACATCAGACAGGTTAAAAAAAAAGTGAAAGAATAAAAAAGCTCTTTCAGCTAAATGTCAATGCGGGAGGCAGAACAAATTGTATAATCTATAAATTTAGGTTGTATATTTAACGAAAGTTGCGAAGCATTGAAGAATTCAAGTACTGGAATGCCCTTCCAAAATGAAAGGGAGGAAAGGCAACATAAATGTTTTAAGGCAAAGCTTGATAACACTGATGGGATGCCTGTGATAACAGAGAGCTCTATGAATATAAATCATATATATATGATTTCCTTTCGTTAACAAGTAAAGCTCTTGAATAGAAGGCCAAATTCATAATACAGCATGAGTCACAGGAAAAGGGCTACAATACTTACGTAGAGATTACATAACACAATATATATAATAATAAGAGCCTCTACGGTCTACATTTGTCCCTGTATATAATATTATGAAAACTTGCAGGACATGATAGAAGTCTTTTACATTTAAACGGTTGCCCCAAGGAAGACAGTGATCAATTGCTCTCCATGGCCAATGGCAGCACTACAGAAGAAAGGCACTCAGGTAGCAGCAAAGAAGTAGTCAGAATTTAGGGTAAAATTTCTGACCTCTAAAGTAGGCAAATATTAGAACCATTTTATGAAGAGGTCAGTGGAATATTCCTCATTAAACTGTTTGTTTTAGCTGCTGTATAGATGGCTGCTGAAGACTGTCTGAAGCTTTTGATCCTGTCACAGCACAACATTACTATAAATCTTGAGGTATATTTTCTCCATATATATCCTTATGGCTGTATGATTAAAAGAATAGCATTGATTTAAGTGAGAAGGGAATTTGGCCAGCAACAGCCCTACTTTCTCAGCTCTTTATCCCCATATCTCCTACAGAACCAGTGCTCCTAAATCGTGCAGGTTTTATTCTATGAAACAGAATTTTTCTGATTGTTTTCTAAGATGCTTTGTTTCTTAATTTGCATACCTGAGTATTCTGTTGTCATGGAAATCTCTTCTCTGAAGCCCTTGAAGACCAGCTCTCTTGCTTCAATTCTGTTTCAAATTTTCTGCATCAACTAATTTTAATTCTTACTCCAAGTTTTCCATATATTGTCATCATGTCTAAATGACACAGTCCTACAATTTCTTGGGTCAAAACCTATCCGTAAGAATACTAGCTTCACTTCAAATGAGTGTACTCAGTCTAGTACAAAGGCATTTTTTGACTCATTTTATTTGTTGGCTATTTTTAATTCTTTCACTGAAGGACCATCCACATTGATAGATGTTTAGCAGCTCAGCAGACAAGAAAGAAATTATTTAAAAAGGTTATAGCTGTAATGAAATTCAAATAGAATTGTTTGAATAGTCACAATATAAATATCTTGTCTACGCCTGTCTTCTTACATTGGTGGAGGGAGACATACAATCTGTCCTGAAAGCTGAAATACTTAATTAAGGACAAAAATTAATGACATCAGCATTCCTTCCAAGTAAAAACTAACATTCCAAGTAAAAACTAACCTACCTCCTAACCTATTTTTCATCAGCCAAAGTATATTCAGATGTCTTCACTGATCACAGGTAAAAATATTGAAGAGATTCATGAAGGTGAGGTTAGGACATTCATAGTTAGTAATGACTTTATTCTGTTGAATATTCCTGAAAACTTGAGAATAGCATCTTTCAAAAAAAAACGGCTTTAATATGCCTGTAGGAAATAAGCAGCTATATGAAGAATCTGGCCACCAAACTAACAAGCTTTAGTTTCTGGAGGGATTTTAGAAGATAATTCATGCCAAGTTCATTGTATGGTCAATGGAAGTTCTACATCAAAAAGAAATAGTCTTTGAACACCAGAGAAAGGCGATTTTGCAGCTTAACATTCAGGAAGCTGCTACAGTCAACCTTACAGCCAATGACCTAAGTCAGCTAAGGGCAGATAGACATTCTGGATGAAAGATGCAGAAATATATCTACCTTACTGTCCAGTTGTTTCAGCAGTTAGCTCACACAATGTCATCTTGATTTTCAGCCAAATTGCATTTATTTGTGTCACGGCTCCTGCTGAAAGAGAACAATGTAATCTTCTTTCATCAGGATTTGGAAACGCAGATATAAAGCTGTGTGTTATCTTCATGCTGAAGCAGAACCTGTTTGCTTATTTTTTTCTACAGCCTCCCATATGTGTATACAACTTGATTAGTTAATGACTGAAGTAGAGTATAAAGTGATGTTCCTGATCATATTTTTATTTATTATTAAATCTATAAGGCAGGCTTTGGTCTCTTAACTGCTGTCATAAGCTTTCCCATCTACCTGATTTGATCCACTAGACTAGGCTAAAAGCCAGAATTCTCTCTCTTAATTACTTTGCTCCTTTTCTGTAGGATTCTACCTGCTGCAGATCAATTCAGTACAATGGTGATAGATACTTAATTTTGTTTTCATAATTTAAAAAATATCAGTATGGTGAAATTTTACTCAAGATTGGGAGTCTCTATGTTCTGAAATTGAAGCTATTATCATGCAGCACACTAGAAAGGCAGTATAAATTGTTGTGCTTACGAAGCTGTACTTCTTAGTCTTCCTGTTTTAAACACTTTACTCCTCCATTACATGTATTTTACAGGCTACCATCGGTTTGCTTACCCTATAGCATCAAATTCTTCCTCATATTACCCTTTCTGGCTTTCAGTAATTATATATGCATCGTACTTTTTCTTGGTTTGGATCTTAAAAATAAAATGTTAAATTCTCAAATATGTTGCCCCAATGTGTTCATTTATATATTAATGCTGAATGTCAAATAACTAATGTGAACATTATGAATTTAGTACTAAGTATTGCCATTCTGAACATCCAAAGACATGAGGTTATTGCTTCCTTTCTATCAATGTGTGGCAATGTCTGAAATACTGTAAGCCTGAAACTCATTTTTGTTTCCACTTGGACATCCTTATTGCACAAAGAAATCATGTTCATGTACTTTCATGCTCTTCTCAGAAACTGCAACAGATAGTAACCTACATTTTGAATAAGGAAAAGACAATTTTGATCTGAATATAAAGATGTTTCTGGAAGAAAGAGTATCATGACCTCTATGATACATTTTATGAGAATACTAACTGTGGCACTGCTTTCTGCTTCTGAGATTTGAGAGATGCAGTTCATTAGCATCTATGAATGTTTACATATCCACAAGATATGGAGAAGAGAATCAATTACCAGGTCACAGGTTAGATTATTATGCATGGGAATCCTAGTTATTCCTCCTACAATGTTGAGCTGACTGAAGTGCATGTACAAAGTACAGTTATAGCTGGTACTGAAGAAAATCAATTTGTTGCCAAGAGTTAGCTTGGAAGATCCAGTAAATGTAGACTTCCCTCACTGCTTCTTGTTTTGGGAGGTCTTGACAAAGAAGGTTCGTAGGTCCCATTCTCTATCAGCACAACTTCGATCAGCTCCCCAATTCCAGATTCACTGCTCTTTTGGTGTAAGAATCAAACTTGATCCTGAACTGCCAGTTTTAGCTCTTAGGCCTCCTTTGCTCTTGGAAATGCCAGGGCTTGATGATTTCAGATTTACACCACTTCCTATGAGGTCTTTCTTTATAGCGGTCACACAGAGTAAGTACATCTTCATTTTCCTCCCTGAGAAAATGAGGGTTGAGGAGCAGATTATAAAGCAATGTGATCGCTTTTCTGCAACACAATTCCCATTTAATTATTATTGAGGCAGATTTGTACAGTTAATGATTCATTGAGTCAGTTGAGTGACCTATTACTTTCAGCCTAGGCTGGTTCCAGCAAGATAAGGGCATATGTAGAGCAATGCAAAGGATCCATGACAATGATTCCCAGAGGTGACACAGACCCTGGTAGGAGCGAGGGCCAGCAAGCCAGGAGACCACAAGAAAACTTAGGAAACCAGAGCTAGGAAAGGACCTCAGCTCTGGCTTTGCAGATTCCTGAAATCATGTTTAAAGGTTATGTGTACAATCTGATTAACTACTCAGAATTATTCAAGAATTAATTCTTTTCACTTTGAACAGGTAGTACAAAAGCAGACAGCCTTAGCTACTGACAACTTTCCAATATTTCTATGCTATACTACTCCGAACTCCTAAGGGAAGCTAACATGGAAAGAGAATCACTGCTTTCAACTTAGTCTGGCTTTGAGGTATGTCAGCAAGAGGCAGACCACAAAGGCAGTTCACTTCTGTTGCACTTCTCTCCCACTGAGGTTAAAACTCTCTGGAAATCATTTCAGGCTTCATGGTCAGAAGAACCAGCAAGAAAACCCTTAAATTCAGGGTCAAGAGAGACTATGGATGACCATATACACACCAAGTGGTTCTTTAGTAGGACTTGATCCATGCAGCTAGGGCTACCGTAGGTTATAGTGGAAATATTAACTGGTTCTTTAGCATAGAAGTTAATGTTGGTTACTTCATGGTATTCTTTTCTCATTTGAGCCTGAAGACACATGATCAGTCATCACATCTCCTTGTCACATGAAGTACCTCAGTTCTGTCACAAAAGTAACAACCAATCTCTAAAAAAAGCAAGTATTTCTCCATAAAGCAGACTTTAGGACTTCTTCTGAGTACCACACAACAAAGTGTTTTAGGAGTGATAATGATATAAAGAAAACACTGCCACTCACTTGTTAGGGATGACCCTGATCTAAACTACCTACTGTATATGACTTTTTTTTCTTTAAATTGAGAGAAGTTATGACTGCACTATTGAATCAGAAATTAAATTACTGGTTAGTGTTCTTTAAAATTCGTTAGAACATTTCGTATCCTCAATCCTATTTTAACAGGAGAAACAGAAGGACAGATTAAATAAATAACTTTTTAAATGGCATATGCATAAATTTAATACTGCTAGGGCACAAACTGACAGACAAAATGGAGTCAGAAAAGGAGATGGGAAGGTGCTACCACCTTGCCATGGCAAGTAAGGTCAGGAAATGGGGAAGAAATTGATTCCACAAAGTCAAAGGTCTATGCAGAAAATGCTGCCAGGCACTGTGCCCAATTCTAGAAAAGCAAAGATTAGATGGGGAGATCAGGACAAGCACCAGGCAATGGAATTGTGCAAGACATAAATTTAGCTAATAAAAATGCTTTATAAACAAAGGCAACCTGTGTAATAGGCTTGAAAATCGGGCAAGTTGGTGGTAAACTAGCAACTAGACTCTCAGGTCCATCTTCAGCTGCCAGGATTTATCAAGCTTTCATCCTCCTGTGGTACTGGCTGACTGGCAAAAACAAAAAGGCCGTCTGGCCACAGGGATCTTGATGTATTGACAGAGTTTATCAGCAAAACAGTAGAAGAGAAGCCCACGAGCTCATTCTGGCTGCATAGCACCACAGCTTTTGAAGTCCCCAAACCTACTTTTAAGTATATACCTACTACGGGCCCTACCTGACTCCTCAGCTGGTGGTACAGCTGTTACAGCCCTTCTGCATGGCACCACACTGTACTGTACCAAGCTCAGACTACCATTTCTTGCATTCTGATTACTAAACCACTAGAAAACAAGTGCTATAATGATCAGAAGAAAAGTAAGAATTCTTGGAAATGTGCAAACTTCTACTTAACTTAGACACCTAACAAGAGAGACAATAATTTTTGTAATTTATTCCTATGTTACAATTTATTATTCAAAACAATGAATTTATAAGACGCATAATTGGAAGACCATATTTTATAAAGTGACATTATCAAGAGTTCCTGACGTTTTACTCTTTAACCTTTCTTACGTATTACAATATTCTGAAATTCTTGTGTTAGCTTTCTAACTACATTAAATCTTCACTTGGTAAAGTAACAGCCTTGGTACTTTTATGATAGCTGATTGATAGGTATGAAACTTTGCCAACGACAGTAAGGAATGACAGAATATGCTGAAAGGCATTTTTTTTTGTCGTTTGGATTTTTTTACTGACATTCAGGGACACATTCTCATTAGATTTTCATACTGTGATTGCAACAGAGGAAACACAGAGCATCATCATCTGCCATAGTACTGTCATTAGACTAAAGTCACCAAACCTGAAAATCACAGGGAAAATAGTCTAGACCAGACAATGGAAAAAATGCAGTGGAAGTTTATTTCCTAATATAATTCCCTGAACCTCAAACACTAGTAGGGTAGCTAGTATCAATGCCAAGCTTTTTACCTGAGTAGCAAATAATGCATGAACTTTCTCATGCAGGAAACTTCCACTCCTTCAGCTGCTTCCAACCAGTCAATGACGTTCATCTACTAATTAGCCTTCATCCAATGCCCAGCTTTGACCACATATTTCATAATTCAGTTGTATCTTAGGTGGCAGATGGTGGCTGTATTTCACTAATAAATAAAAAACCTCAGGTCCCTGGATTCATAACCTTGAGAAACAGTTTAAAAAATTAGAAGGAACTCTAGTTCACAGTCATTCCATCTCCAAAAGACCGCAGCATTTCAAAAATGTATGAGACAGACAACAGATCTTAAAAAATAGCATTAAACTTATTATTTGTTGTTTAGCAAGACTGTCAAACATAAAAGCACAGGTGTCAGAATACTGCTTGAGGGGGAAGTTTTGATGCAGCCTCCTGAAGGGAAGACCTAATAGTGTCCATCAATTACTGAGCCAGAGATCCACACTGCACTTTCCAGTCAGTTCAGAGAAGGCAATATGAACTCTTTGAAAAATTACTTTATGCTAAGAGCAGATTCAGTATGTGTTTCTTTAAGATATGCCTCTGTGCCACAGAAACATACAGCATAAGCTAAGTCCATGAACATAAATCAGTATCCAGCAAGAAAAATCTTCAACATCATATCCAATTACTTTCTGAGAGTTAAAATACAACCGGAAAATAAACCATAAGTTCCATATAAAATATTTCCTTTTAAACAGCATTTTTCTATGTGAAAAAATTATTTAACTGTTAACAGAGCTAATAAAAATGCAGGTGTTACTGGTTTTATACCATGAAAGATAATCAGTGAAACTTGTTATCTTCATATTAATCTTACAAGCCCCAAGACTGACTACATCTCTGGTTCTTAAAAAATATGCCTGCAGATTTTTTTTTTTTGCCTCAAGTTGCATAGGTTTGTCACTGAAAAGAAAGCTAGAAATCCCCTTTGGTTTCAGTGCTCAAATGCTGTTTTAGGCATTTTTCATAGCACTAAGAAAAAGCAGCATAGCTATTCATCTCAATTCAGCGTCAGTCACAGGTAACATGTTGCCATAACCGCCTGCAACATGCTGATTCAAACTTGGAACATCATTATAATTGTGCATTATCATGTATTTCTGAAGAAATTGAATTCTGGAATAGGTGTAAAAGTTTAACAACCCATGAAGTCACATGTACATTAAAATATAGCAGAGAATGCAGTAAAATCTCTATTTATGTCAGATGTATCAGTAATAGGTATTGAAATTACAAGTAATTTTAGGTCTAAATGCATTGGGAAATTACATCTCTGTAACAGTAATACCCAAATCACCAAAATCATTGCTTTTTTTCCCTCTGAATATTACTTCTTACCTGGATTACTCACTATCAAAATATTTTTTATTAATGCATCAGAAGTAAAGAGATACCTTGCTTATATTTGCATATGTGACTATTAAGTCCTCTGACTTATAAAATTATCATCTAACAGTGCTACAGTTTCAATTTGGACTCATTTACTAATTTCTGTGGTGAACCCTGACAAGCCTTACCTGCTGTGTTTCCTTATCTGTGAAATGAAGCTAATTCGAGTGTAAGCAGTAAAAGACTTATAAATTCTTATTGGAACATTCCTGTTGGATGTTTTTGAATATATAGAGAGCAACATGAGACGAAAAAAGCTTATTGGGCTTCTGCAGTACAGCACAGAGGATATGTCACAAAATGACAGTAAGGCAAAGCCAGCCATACTGCTTCAAAATAAATTGCTTTTAACACAGTTTTGTGTTTCAAATCATGCAATAAGAACCAATTATTTGTTTCCTATGAAAGCAAAAGGCCTTCTTCTTTGAGTAGATGAATGGGCTTGCCTAAATTCTATAAGTTCTGACTCAGTATTGAGAAAAAAACAAAACAGAATGAAGCAATCATTTTTACTTTTAGTACTCTGGTTCAGGCCAACAAAAAGAAAATGAATGAAATCAATTTGTTATACTCAAAATATTTCTTGAAAGGAAAATATGATCCAGCTGCTTATCACCACAGACAAAATTTTAAGGCCTTTCTATTAACTTTAATGTTTTTTGAAGTAACCAGAAGATAGTGCAAAAGCTATCATAATATCCATGTACTCATTTATTCTGTCTTTGGAGAAAAAATACTACATTTTTGTTCTATCTCAAGGAAAAAGAATTTTCCAGAGGAACTCTAAGGTATAAATGGAAAATTTCACTTCCAAGGAGCTTTGAACTGTGGTGAGAAAGAGTGGAAATTCTGAATGGTTGCAGTGGGATTGATTGTTTTCCTGCATATCAATACACAGGAGTGAGATTAAAAATAAACAGCACAGACTGATGATTCTGTCACAGTATGGAATACTGGTCAATAAAGGAAAATTAGAATAAAAGCAGAGACATCTGTACACACAAGGCAGCTATACCCATGTTCCTTCTCTGTGAATGAGCTGTAACTCTGCCTAACTTCAGGTATGACTATCAGCTAGAATGTGTGCACATTTCAAATGCAAATGCAGATAAATCAGTTTCATTTGCAGCTCTGCTCATGAAATAGGTAATTTGATATTATGTCACTGCTTCAAGGACTTAGGCTATTTTTACTCTCTTTCAATGCAATAATTATATTTTTTAATGTTTATAGACTCATAGAATAGTTTGACTTGGAAAGGGCCTTTTAAAGACCATCTAGTCCACTCCCTGCACTGAGCAGGCTGTTGACCAACTGTGCTTTTATGTAATAGACATGTATAGCAATCAGTGCTTGGAGGTACTATGTTAGCTATTTTTAAGTCGCATACTTCAGTCATTCACATTCCAGGATTTATGTCTAGAATCTGTTAAGAACAGAAAAAAAATGTTCCAGCTCCTTGGTCCTTCCCCAGTCCTTATTCCCATTCTGTCCCACTTGTCTCAGTGTTGTCTGTGGAATAAAGGGTCAAAGTTTAATAGCCAGTGTAGCAGAATTAACAAAAAATGCACAGGGATGTAATGGTGGTACTGTTTGACAGCTCAAAGTTATCATTTTCTTGTTAGTCTTGCTCTTGAAAATTGTTTTTTTGCATGCATTTAAGCAAAACCACAGAAACGAGGTATTTCTGTGCTTTGTATTTTTGAAAGAAACACAAACAAAGAAGCACATGCCCTTCACCTTTGTCTGAGTCACAGGTTAGGCTGCTGTGCTACTCAGCTAAAAAGCCCAGTGTGTGTGCACTGCCTTAGCTGCAAGCTGGGACAGGTGGGGGGGCACATCTGGGTGATCGAGTCAGGCAGCTGGAAGGATGAGCCTGCAGATGTGCTCCACAAGAAAAAAATTTTATCTCAGTTTTTTGATGGAACATGAAGGGAAGCAGTTTCTATAAGAAAAGAAAAGCTCTTATCTAAAGGGGAACTACTGTTGAAGAGGGGTCGTAAGTCTTTTTTATGCATAAATACTCATCAGTGGATTGCAACTCTGGGGTTATGCCAACAGACATAAGTACTGCAATTAAAAAACAGAATCTACAATACAGTGAAACAATACAGTATTATTTTATGGCTAATAAAAGAGCCTACTTACAAGTTGGTGATCAATTCCCCACAGGAATTCTGCTATAACCTTACTGTAAGCAGGTTGTAAGTACTTGATTTTATTTTATTTAACAAACAAAGTCCTTAGTGTCAAAAAAATTGACCTTTACCATAAATATCAAAAGTGTCACAGGATTTTCTAAAAATGAGTACTGTGACATCACACCACAGTGAAAAGGTTCCACAATTACAGACAGGGAATGTTTTTTCAGCCTTAATGTTTTAAGTTTCAGCTATTTTTCATTTTAATGGTGCTCTTGGGGGTGTCCATCTCTATAATCTAGAAGAAGCTCAAAGTAGAAAAATAGAGGGCTGGATTAAGTTACACTTATACCACTTTTATTGCATCATGAGGATTTTTTCCATAGAAAGTTATGAACTTAAGTATATGAAAATCTAAGAAATTAGCAATAAAGCTTTTTACACCTGTTTCAGGTCTGCATTTCTCTTGTGATCGTATTTGTAACAATTTTCAACCAAGTTCTAATTTGTTGATTTCAATAGTTCGGAGATGGGAGAAATATTTCTTGGCCAGTGCTAACAACTTTCTCAGATCATAAGTTCATGTTAAGAGTCAACCTATTTTTATAAAGATCCAAAGATGAAGTAATATAGCATAATATCATTTAACCAAAATTCTCTTTTAGTAATATTTTAAGGTAGTTGTCAAAGTCAAGTTGTTTTTCCTGAAATCTAGATGAAGGATTATGAGGCACTGCTTCATTCTTAATGATTGTTATTATTAGAACTGTAGTACTAAGAGTGTCTCTTAAAACCCATTAAAATCTTCTTTATTGTAAGTATGTAGCAATACCATATGATTAAAATGTCTTTTTCCCTTTTCATGTGGTCAGCTTCTAGATATTTTTTTTGTGCATTTGCTTTTCATGTGGTCTTCTTTTGCTTGTTGTTGCCCCTCAGAGCTTGGGCTTCCCTAAACTTTTGTCGCTCTTATTTTCTATTTTTTGTAAGTTTATAAGACTGCTCCTTAATTCAATTTCAGGAAGCTGCATAGTTCTGATTTACAGTTAAGGTAAGGGTTTAAGAGTCTTCCTAATTGGAATGTGAGTAGTACCCTTAGGTGGACACCTTTCACAAGATTCAGCTCAAGGGCACACAGCAACTCAATAAATCACCACTCAAAGGCATCCAGCAGCACTTGTTGGGGCTGTATATATATATTTTTGTATATATATGCATATGTATTTCAGTGTGGCTGAATGGAATCAGTCAAGTGCAGAAAAAGAGTAAGACTCTTATTTTTCTTTGTAATTGAGAAAGAAGTCATCACGGGAATGGTCAAGAGTCTAGTGTTCCACTTAGTTGTCCTTTCTGCCGACATCCAAGAAGCTTAGAACAGAACAATTAAGAGTTAGGAAGTTCCAAAGATAATCTAATTTAAGGATTCCCATTATTCTGAAAAACATATTTCTAGTTCTTTGCAACAGAAAAGTTGTATCTGGACTACATGTGTGTCGCAAGCGGACATGAAGGAACACACAGACACCAGCTCTGAAAGAGAGAGAAATGAGCCCAAGCCCCCTCTCAGAGAGAGGCTTCTTTATTTTTACACACTTTTAGAAAACTTCACTGATTGGAAAATGACAATTACCACCCTTCAACCATGTCGCAGTGTCTCATTAACAATGACATGGAGTCCAGGGTGAATAAGGCAAAGCAAATGAACTATTTATTAACATACAGAACAGCTCTATGAATGTAGCTTGCTTCTTGCTTCTGCTTCTGATGTTCACAGAAAACTGCAGGAGGTAACTCGACCTCGAGCTTAGCTACCTACCAAACCTATTGGTCAATTCCTCAAAACATTCATCTTAAAATATCTCCTAAGAAATTCAAAACAAAGTACACAGCTGCACGATACTAATTAGTTTACAAAAACTCCTAGAATTGTTTCTAATAGTTTTGCTTGGGAAAAAAGAGAGAAGGAGAGAAATCTCACAGAAGTGCTGGGAAAGTTAGAAGGTTTCCCTGCTAACAGCTTTTTTAGCAGTCACACAACCACATAGGCCAAAGGAGAGATCAATCAAGTTTCTCCGCCTTAGGAGAAGGAATGAAAACATTCGGGCAGTTAGACATAACATGGCTTATGATTACAGCAAGTGTGTGAGAACTCTTAGCTACAGAATTAAAAACATTGAAAAACTGTGAACAGCAAGGCAACACATGTGCACCACGTGATACGTGCAAGGGTGTTCCTCCTGGTGGACTGTGGTATTTTGTAAATAATGCTTTAATATGAAATCTAATGCCAGTCTTTGTGTATTACATTAAATAGCAAACAGTGCAACAGAAAGACTTTACTGGGGGCTTTGACACGTGTATGTGTGGCAAACACGTATAAACCACCTGTATACTGATACTCTGTAATCGTGTACAAACAGCTTCAATAAAACAGTCTACAGAGAAATATGGAATCTAAACAACCTTGAAAAGACCAGACTGGTTGGGACATCATCTACAACTAAGAGAAGCATTTAACATGGATCCTGTACCTTACTGACAATGAGAATTACTAACATGGCTGCACATCTCCAGCTCCTTTGGACACAAAAAATACCCTGAAACGGAATACAATAGTAAACTATCAGTACGGCAATGAGTAGATAATTAGAAACTACCTAGTAATATTAGCAGTGTTAACTAAGTTGAAAGAACTTGATCTCTTGGTACTGATAAATACAATAATGAAGTTCATGACAATGGTAAAAAATCAGTTATGATAAAGCACATTTAAATGCTCAAAGTTGTTGTGGTATTAGGTAACTTTGCATAATGGGTTTACTACTCACAGAAGAAAACTGATCATAAAATAGTTAATGAGCTAGCAAAAAATCAGCAGTGGGGTGCAGAAGCATATTTTTTGTCTCTGCCAAGCAATAGACTAGTTGGCTGTATTGAATAGTTAATGAAGAGCTATATAAATTGAGGGGAAAAATACCATTTTGTTGTGTATATTGAAATGCTTCACTGACACGTTCTTTGCAGCATTTGTAATAAAAGACAACTTTTCAACTGCTTCACACTACTTGTAATGTTTTCCTACACTCAATGCACATATTAAAGTCAATACTCTTGATTTTTTTATCATTTCATTATAGCTTACAAGTCATGCACAAGTGGAAATAATATGGAGGAGGAAAAAAAATATACTAGTAGAGGGTTTCTACAAGCTGCCCACCAAGATAAGAACCTCTACTAACCTCCTGAAGAAAATTCTGTACTTTCAGAAATCATTAGATCTGTGTAATATTGTTTCTGCTGAGTAATGGTAGTGGTAAAACATATCACATCTAACAGTTTTGCTGAAGTTCAGGCCCTACTGACCACATTGGGACATCTTTGCTATAAAAATCAGTGTGAATAGGTTACAATAACAGATCTGCTCACTTGTGAAAATTTGAGATGACTACTGTCTGCTTTCAAAGTACACAAACAGGTGTTATTAGCATTTCATAAAAAATTACTTTCCTTACTACTTAAAACCCAAAAACAATCTAAAAAATCACAGCAGCTGCTGAAATGTTACTAGACAAGATTCCTGCACTAGTATGGTAAGTGTAGATCTTTCTGCCAGATAAAAGCGTTGTTCAAGGAGGATAAGAAGAAATGGATCAAAGTAAATTTCCCCAGATTCACCATTTCCTTGTTCCAGGGAATTTGAATTCCTACTGCAGAAAGTAATAAATTACATTTTTACACTTTTCTTGAATAATGTCTATACTTAGTGTGTTGAAACAGTATCTAGCAAAATTTAATTAGAGTTAGGAGCACAGTAATTTTGGTGCCCATTTTTCATTCTCCTCTTACATAATCTATGCAATTTGGGTTTTTTAAAATAACTTCTAATAAAATAGTTCTAATAAAATAGTTCTAATAAAATAGTGCTTCTTTACCATAGAAAATTGTCCATTATCTTTAATAATGGGTTGCATTCTAATATCTGAAGTTCTTAGCGGTGTCTAGAAAATCATTCATTTGAGTACAAATTAGCAGACAAACTTTGAAGCAGATTACAAGAAGTATTATATTAAAATTATATTAGAAAATTCTGTGAACAGATTTCTTTGAATAACTCAGTACCTTCAGTCTTGGGCAGGGTTCTTTTACATACATTAAAAATACCTATTATTCCCCTCTGTTTATCCAATCAACCAGTGTTCTGCTTATAATTATTGCTTGTTTTGAACTGAACTTATAAGTGCAACTGGAGATTATTAAAGTGAATGACAAAGTAAAAATGGGTATTTGTTTGAAATGGTTGGATTGAAAAGCAAATATATGCTACCCTTGTTTTCCTGATGGTAATTCGCTTTATATCTGTGTAATGAAGATAGCTTGCAAATGTTTCCACTCTTTAATCTCATGGCTGCTAATATAAATGTGTAAAAAATTCCTAGACCATGGATTGAAATCCTGGCCTCTGGTTTTGCAGACAAATGTTTCATAGCAGCTGTTCAGACACACCCACTGCTTTGAACTGCATGCCTCTTGGCTTCTTGCTGCAGGGTGCCTTGACATCAGTGGTAGAAGGGGAGAGTTTCTCGTTATTTGAGTCGTTTTATTGCTGGAGCATATGTCATGGTTTCTTGTGAATCCTCCTAAGCTGCTGTTGATCTGTGTTGGTGATGATCAGAACATTCACAGGAAACATATGTGTTTAAGTCCTCCAGGGGAAGGAGGAAACAGAATTCAGTCTTGCTTCTTGATGCTCTACCAGGTATGCAATTACTGAAAAGGTCACCTCTCCCCCAGCATTTTCAAATGAAAAGTTAACACTGCTGAGGTGCTACAAGAATAGGTGTAGGTACATATGCTCATGAAATGATTGAAGATACTGCCCTTGCTTTGCTGGAGTTATCTTTACAAGCAATATAGAAATCCAAGAATCAAATTTTACTTTGGGCTCATTTATACTCAGTTACTGTAGCTTAACTTGCAAAAATCCTACACTATTTATTAGCTGAAGGCCATCCATGGCTACAGGAATTATTACTTATATTGACATATTTTAAGAGTCAAGATGAATGTTTTCAGAGGGGTTCAACCCGTTGAATCCATAGCAAAACAGAGCCACAGCTCTGTTTTGCATAGCTCTCCCTGAAATTATTAGGGGGCATCTTTTTGAGCCTACAGTTTTCAAATAAAAAGAGAAATGGCTTTAATGCATCTCAGTATCATTAACTGATGTGGCATATTTCTTGTCACTTTTACCCTTATGTTCCTTCTTTCCAGCTCATTACAGTTTCTTTCCAGCTTGCCATCACTTCAGCTCTGTTCATGATGCTGTTTCTGCAATGACAGCATTTCTATGTTAAGTTCTGTTGGTTTCAACAGATTTCTCATTCAGAGCAAAATGTTCATTTGCACCATTAAGACTCTAGTTTGTAGTCCTTTTCTCTCCTTTGTGCAGTAACTAAATTCAATACAAGTATAGTATCTTGTTCTCAGCTGTGTTTTCTTGATAATATTGCAGTGAATATAACACTATTAATTACAAATTAGTTTAGTAAAAAGCACAAAATAAAGCTCAGTTGACATGACAGTTGAAATATTAGATGAGAATGCATTGGTTCTTCCTCTGATGTTTTTTGACATTATTCATTCCTTGTTCCCTGTACACTTCCCAGAAAAAACATCACAGAATCATAGAATGGGTTGGAATGAACCTTAAATTGACATATAATTCCATCCCCCATGCTGTGGACGGAGACATCTACATCTTCTCTGGGCAACCTGTTCCCGTGTCTCACCACCCTCACAGTAAAGAATTTCTTCCTAATATCTAATCTAAACCTACTCATTTCAATTTTAGTCCATTCCCCCTGTCACTGCATGCTCTTGTATACAGTAATTCTTAGAAGGTTAAGGTGATGCTTAGATAAATAAGCAAGTTAAATTTAGTTATCAAAAGGACTAAATTACTATTAAACAGGAAAGAAATACCTATATCCTACAACCAAAACCACATTAAAACTGATGGAGACAGTGCTGGCATGATACAGGTTAAAGCTTTTGATGATACAGGTTAAAGTTGTCAGAAACATCTTCTCAGCACGTGACACGATGCTGTGTCCTGTTACATCACGGAAGTACTGCAGCAAGCCTTGCCTTTGCCAGCTTCCTGTTCCATTAGGCCACCTGAACTGCAGGCTGGATACTATGCAGTTCTGGTTTATACTACATGCCATGCACCCCGTCCCTATCAATGTGAGATGAATTTCTGGCAATGAATAGAAATAATTCTCACCTGAATGTCAGGTGACAAATCAGCAAAAGCCCCTTTGGGAACCAGTAGCTGCACTAATACTAGTGTAGAATTTGATTGGGAAAACCTTACTTAATTTTACTACTATAAGATATATTAAACCAAAAAAAAATTTTTTTTTACCTCTGCCTACTTGCTGCAGCTATGCTACTTTATTTTCTGGATTGATTGAATTTGTTATTTCTCAAGCAATACTTGGTGCTGAAAGGTGACATGCAAGCAAAGCTGATAAAACGCTGTACTAAGCTTAATTTCTGTTTCACTTTCTTCTCCCCTGTTGTTACTGTTTATAGACTCCCCACTGCCTAAAACAAGGTAACGTTAAAAGACATTTACATCTGAAACTTCTAGTTTGAGCTAGAAGTTAAACTGGATAGCACAAAGACATTGGTATCATTTTGACCTAACATACCTGAAGATAATACAGGTTTACTGCAAGTGAAATCTATAATACACATTCTATAATTAACATTTATTAATAATATTTAATATTTATTAATAAATATCACGTCAGAAATTAGTATTTTATAGATAAAGTTAATTTTAGCTCTTTCAATAAAACTTGAGAAAACAAATAGTTACTTTGTTTTCAGTGCTGCATAAATAGAAGAGTCTAGTGCCTTCTGCAGTGCCTCTCACATAAGCTGTTAAATATGCACTTAGTGCTACACAGAGTATGCAGAGCTATTCTGCTATGACATAAGATTTAACTGCTGTTCTGTATCTGGGATTCCCAAAGCCAATAGATAGAAAAGCCTCTTTTTCTAAGTTAAAAAGCCTATAGATTTAGCTATGCTCTGTTTCAGCTCCTGTCCTTCTCCCTTTTAATTGCTTAAGGAGATTAGCAAAACTAGCCCAGAGCCCATTCTGCAATGCTTCAGAGTGCTCTCAGTTCTTAGCCAGGTAGCCAAATTGACTTTAGCAATAAGTCTACTTTCTACCTGTTCTGATCCTATACAGCCTCCAAATTTATGATTCACTTTAACTTTATTTGGCTCCTGTTCTTAAAGGGATCATAAATTTGCCATTAATCTTTGATTGTATTCCATCTGTTCTCAAGGTGACTTCTGTTGCTTCAGTACGTACTACTGAGCTACCTGCCAAACAATCTCTCTGCTGCAAGGCTACGTGTTTTCCAGGAATAGCTGTATCTGGGGGTTGCATTCTTGTTTCAAAAGCTGAGTACCAACAGCACTAATAATGAATAACATTCAATTCATTTAGAACCTTATATTTCTGCTTTAGAAAGTACTTTCAACTTCCATTTTCTTACAGACTGGCTTGGCCCAGTGTGTTACATTACTGTCACTGAAGAAACTGTACATATTCCCCAGTGTAGTAGTTGAACCTTTGTTTCTGGTCTCTAGTGTAGAAATTTTCCTGAGTTTGTGTTAGCTGCTGTGCAGTAACATCCTCTCTGTGTGCTCATTCATACACAGCAGAAGGCACATTAGGGTGGGTGAGACTGCCTTCCTGCAGCTGTAATCCAAACCCAAACCTTGTCAACAGCATTTCATGGCATTCCACTCAGGGAGGCAACACAGCACTAACAGTGGGTGAAAAAAGCACTGACGCTGAGGGGTAACAGTTTCTGATTTGCTTATAGAGAATGAACTGATATTCAGCAGTTAGTGCACAGACTCTAGACCCTTCACATCAAAGTCTTTATGCTTCCACATAGGGTTTCATAGCTTGCCATTCAAGCAAGATACTGAAAGTTCTCTAAAAACTAAAGATAAATTTCTTATGAGTTGACAGAAGCTTTGTTTGGTTTTTTTTTAAGTATGACCTTATTTCAATACAACAATATGGAACCTACTCCTAACCCTAATTCTATATCTGCTATTTCAGGTAAGCAAGAACACTGAAAACCTGAAAACTGAAAGGAGGTTTCTCCTGGACAGAGTTTTATAGTCATCACTGAATTTGTCTGAATGTATTAGCCTAACTTTCAGAAGTTTTACATAGAAAGAAAGCTTTGACTCCAGCTGCAATCTGAGCTCCAGCTGTCTAGCTAGGCAAGGTTCTCAGTATTTTTGTACTGACAAAATAAATTACTCAGATGAATGAGCTCTTGTCCACAATTTACCTCTTTGAACCTAACAGTTTTAAAATAAAATTTCTGCATGGACCTCAATTCTATGTAAACAGAACACTTGAGGTATTACTGGGCTCATCCGTAGGAAAAGATCTCTGAACATCTTGAAAACTCAGAATTGGACATTTCTTATTACCCTCTAACAACCCCCTATTCACATACCCGGCCTACTTAAGCTTTTATCAAAATAACAGCTCCTAGTCCTCAGGATTTTAAACCCAACCATAATCCTAAATAATGTCTTCCAGATGGGTAGGAAACCCATGACTATGAGAAAATTAATGGTAAATGAGTCACAGCTGCAGGTAGCATCTCCCAAATTATATCTTCCAGCCCATTTGAATTTATTAAATTCACTTTAGCAGCTACATTAACTCTATGGAAGAAATTCTCTCTAACTGCATTACAGCCATAACCTTATTCT
The DNA here is from genome assembly GCA_013400235.1 of Oriolus oriolus. Taxonomy (NCBI): domain Eukaryota; kingdom Metazoa; phylum Chordata; class Aves; order Passeriformes; family Corvidae; genus Oriolus; species Oriolus oriolus. The sequence goes on from VXBT01012612.1 coordinate 661,537, forward strand.
TCAAAAAGAGAAAGCTGCCTCCAACTCCTTGGAATTCTTGAAGAAATTGTTTACAATAACTGGGAATGACCTGTCTTTAAAATCTGTGTTGGCATGTGGCTTTGCAGACCCTTTTTGAAACTTCATGATGCTTCAGCAGATACCCAAAATGTTGTGGAGGTTGGGTAAGTAATCTTGTGCCACCTACTGCTTGTTTCTGGTGTTATTATTGTTGTTTAACAGCTCTTGTGTCTTTCTTCTATTAACCACAGACACTTGCATAAGGATGCTTGTTAATCAGAAATGGCTGAAAACTTAGGAAAAATTAGTTCCCAAAGAGTGAGAGCAGTGGTGTTGAGGATCAGACCTGGTAAGGAGAACATAGGTCAGGTCCAGCCCTGGGCATCAGGCGCTGTCCTGGGGAAAGGATCAGGCCAGGTCAGGTCACAGGACTGTGCAGGCACCTGGCTCAGCAGGGCTCTTGCCTGTGGGAGATGGAGACCAGCCCTGCTGCAAACATCACTAGGGCTGGGACTGACAGACCTGGGAGAGGGGTAAAAATGGGGTCCTGGGCCATTGTACTAGTTTGAAAGCAAACCAGTGAGAGACTCAAAATCAGAACTAAAATTTAATAGGAAAATTAAAAATAAATGTAATAGTACAAAAACACTGACAGAGTCAGGATACAACCTGACACCCTGTTGGTCAGGATGGTGGTAGCAGTCCAATAAAATGGTGGCTGCAGTCCTTTTGAGGGGCTAGATATGGTTCTGTTGAAGTGGTGAGCCTTTAGAAGGGTCTAGTCTTCCTCTGAAGGTCGGAGGTGGTTATGTAGCTCTTGTCCTCTGGGAACCCAGTAGGTAAGGGCTGAGTGTTGTGTCCCAAACCTCAGATTATATCCAGGTACAATGCTTGGTTCCTCCTCCTGGGCAGAGCATCTCACAATGGGATGATATAAATTTATGAGTCATGCAGTGAGACTTGATAGCCCATTAACAGAAGATATCCCTCTGGAGGGAGTTATCAGGGATGTGTCATGGAAAAGATAAAGAACACTGCCCCACCTGGTTTTAACAGATGGTGATAGAATACGTGCCTTTAGTTGCATCTTACATTGTAACCTTAGACAGCCAGGGTGGGGGAGACCCAGGGGGGCTCTATGGACAGTGAGAGGGGGCAGTGCCCTGAAGGTCTGGATAGGCAGCTACCTAAACACCACGAGGTTAATTATATTCACTCATATATTTACCATCAGGTAGCAGGATGCTCATAAACATCACTAACATCTCCATTACAAAAATTCCTGACTGTAATCATACTGATCTAGTCTTTATCCAGTGGGTACTTGGAATCCCTTTGCAGACTGCTGTTTTCTCCCTGTTCCTTCTCTCTTCTATTTCTGCTCTAAATCTATATAAATATAACTTACAAAACCTATCGAAATTCAGCTGTCTTTAGGTCAAATTCCATCATTTGCTCAAGTGTCTAGTGCAAAGTCCATTTTATTTAGTGGGTAGTTTCCCAAAGACAGGGTCCCTTCACAAAGCAAAGAGCTAATCCAAGCTATCACTTGGCCATACCTTCAAAGGTAGTTTATTTGATGTGTCACAGACTTTAACGGCTGTGAGTGTTCACTGCAATAGTTTTAATTCCCTCCAAGAAGGCAGTGCCTCTTACCAGATGATGTTCTGCACATCAGCTTGGGCAGGGCAGATCAATGAAGAATAATGATTGTATTTGGCTGTATTTAAATCCAGGATCGGCTGGATGTTCCAACATAGTTTCCCATCCACGCCTCAACCCAGTCTCCATTTGTTTAACTCTGCACTGAACTCTTACTGTGACGTTATCTTTTTGTACCTGAAAACACTAATTATGCATAAATCATCCTGGAGAAGTGTATGCAATGTAAATTTTTTGTAACATTAAAATACACAAATTAAAACAGAATCACTTGCTGATTAAAAGATAAGATTCTTTCTGCATAGAAGGTAGTTTTAATTACATTTGCCATTTTTTAAATATTTGGTTTAAGTCCTATGCAATATCCACAGATATAGAAGTGGTTTCCTTAGCAACCTTTAGATTCTGAAGAAAAACAGAAATTCATTATTTCTAAGTAACAATAACAGAGAAAACCAATTAATTCCAGAATATTAATTTTCATCTATTTTAAAATTATTAGAAACTATTCCAAAAGTAATTGCAGTATAGTTTATTATGCTTCAGAGAATGAATCTCTCCAAATTACTTTAGTACGTTTTCCAAATTAGTTCAGAAAATTAAATTAACATCATTTGCATATAGTTAGTAGTAAACAACTTTCTACTTTATATCTACTTATTGCAGCATTTTAAATTTCAGTTAATATTTTAAACATAATTAGAACCTATTAATGATAACCAAATAATTTGTGTATTGCTAAAGTGGCGTTTACCAGTGTTTTTCTCATAACAAACAGAAGCAGACAAAAAGCTGGTTTACAACCTCACTTTACTGAATCCACTAACTTGATTTATAAAAATTCAAAATAACACTGCTGATTTCCATCTATGTGAAGACAAACTTTCAAAAGGGAATTGAATGTGTCATTTATAATGAGATTTTCCTGAGTGTGCAAACAAACAGGATGAAACAATAACTGTTCTAAACTTTCTCAATCCATTTTAACCCACTTTCGTCTTTGAAGCCAAGGTCAACAGATTTTGTTAACTCTTTGTTTACTGCAAAGTTTAGTAATCTGAGTAGTTTACTGAATTTAGTAAACACTTTTTCAGTTTCATATTAAATTAAGGAAATTACAGTCAAATTCTCATTTGTTAAATAAAGATTTTCCTTTTTTTCCTTTCCCCCCACCCCCCTTTAATCAAAACCTGGTCGTTTGCTGCAGGAATTTGCTGCATAATTCGTAAAAATAAAATGCATAGCTATGGTTTGTATGACAGCTACAGCTTGATGTTCTCAGTTAAAATGTGGCAGTATGTTTTAGACAACGTTTTGAAGAATTAAAGGATCCTTCTCCACCTCTCCTTCAGATGACTTCATGAATCTGACATTTTTCTATGGGTGAAAAACAGGTTCATATAATTTGAATGACAGCTGATAAATGTTGATTCTTCCTTCTGCGACAGATATGTGTGGGGTGGAAGGAGTGGCCATGAAACCTGTTGCACAGCTGCTCAACTCAGCTTTTATTAATTTAATGCTACAGACAAGACCACACTTCCTCCAATAACATAAGATTTCAGGAAATTTGTACTGATCCAAGATAAAACAAAGTAGTTACTGTGCCATACCTGCTTCTTCCAAGAAAAACCTTTTCTACATTTACATACAGTTGGGTATGGCCCATAAATTCAGCTACCATCCAAACACTCGCTTGTATAAGAAGCAAGAAGAATTCACATCTGCACTGAAATAATTCTGCAATGGCCTTGTCTGAATGTTATAAATCCAGTTTGCCCTGCCTATAATCCAGAATGAGGTCATAATCATACCTCCTGAGTGAAGGCCAATGGCTTAGACAGATAAAGGTCCTTTTTGTACAAGCTCAGTAGCTGGAAAACCTGCATTCAATCCTTGTGTGGCAGATGATATCTTATCAGTGATTGTATTAGAAGCACTAAATATTAAAGAAGTCAGAATTTTTGTAGGTATAGAAGTGTTCATTTTTCCCATCGTAAATTCTGAACAGCTTACACAGCAAGACAAGGATTTTTAATAAATGTAATTACAAATTTTTTCAAACTTTACAGAAGACTTCGTTCTGACAATCACAGAGCACAGAGTGGGCAAAATGTAATTTATATTAGTACAAAAACCTCATAATTTCTAATCTTATAACCAAAAGAAGATACCAGAAAGAAAGACAGAACTAGGTCACTCATTACAATTGTGCAGTAAAACATGATGATGTGGTATATGCTAACTGGTTTAGCATTGGGAAAATAAGGTTAGTGGCTATTTTTAGTGCACTTGGTTACATATATCATTTAATACACGTGTAGTTCACGTGTATTAAATGATATAATAATATAATAAAGGCGTATGACATTCTGAAATATTTTGTGTAAAAGAATGGATTGAGCTGTTCCCAGTCACAGGAGAGATATTTCAGTACCTCTCTACATTTTTCCCAAGGTACCAGGACTCTATGAAAGAACTAATGCAACAGCTGTAATTAATTTTCCTTTGTTCAAAACCAAATTAAACAGTACTTAATCAGTGGATGCCGGAATACAGACCCTCAAAGAATTTTGATATGATACAAATACTTTAAAATTGTGTAGGAGCAGGAAGAAACCTTTCTTTGTAGGATAAAACTAAGTCAAATGAATTATATGAGGACTGAAATAAAAATGGCCCAATTGTTAATTCCTGCTCCCACATATTTGCAAAGAGGTATCAACTGAAATCTCTGTTTATGCTTTCAATTGCACAAAAAATACCATTGGAATATCTCCTTTCTTGTGCCTTAATATTGCTGACTACAATTTTTCAGAAAACAGAAAGTTGTATTCAACAAAACCAATTTTACTTGACATACTTTCTGCAGAAAATATCAGTACTTTGCCTATTTTTAAATGAAAAGGTGAAAGTTTTCATTTTTTTGCAAAATCTTGCTGTTTTCTTGAGAAAGATGCACTTCCCAGATAAAGATCCTTTCTTTAAAATCAGCTATGTTGTAGTTATTGTTAAAGAGGAAAAAGAGTTAAGTGAGGTATACATCTGTTGTTGTGCCGTGTAGATGGCCCAGCTTTCAGACCTACCAGAAAATCAAAATGCTCTGCTCAGTACTCTGGACACTTTCTGTGCTGAGTTTAACAGCTGCAGCACTCAGACTTTGTGTACCCTGCTGCATTCCAGGATGTGCACCCACTGAGTGAATTCAGTCTGCTATTTGCTGTGAGAACCAGCAGTAGGTATCTCCTAGAACTGAGTCATACCTGAGAACCAGAAACAAACATCTGCCTTTTGAGAGTCACCTAATTAACAGAAACACTGCAGTGAAGTGAGAAAGGATACCCAGCACCGAGGTATAAACTGACGAGTTGGGAGGAGATGCTTGGCAACAAAAGCAACTGTATGTTCATTCACACACAGAAAAGCCAAGTCTTAGTTTCTCAGAAAGGGATAAGAGATTCATCCTTTCCTGAAAGTAAAATTCAACAGGTGGAAGTAGCAGTTGGAAATAAAAGGAGTAGTAAAGTCAACATTGTACAGCAGCCACAACTCAGAACAACAAAACTCGGTATCAGCCATAAGCTTCATGTTTCTGACTCTTAACAGGCACCCTGAAGTAGTTTCCTGAGTAGCACAACTGCTGGAACCTGGTTTCCCATAGATCATGCCTCTTGTTTGATTGCTTCTTCCATGGATGAGATATGTATAATAGTCATTTTCCCATGAAGACTTTCTAGTGGCTGATACGATTTTGTGGCTCATCTGTAACTTTTCCCTCACTCAAAGCCATTTGTGCATCTCTTTTATGGAGCAGAAAACTCTTTTTATGAAATATGCATAAGAACTTTATTCCTCTGTCATTTTGGGGTGAAACTGGTCAGCAGATTGAAAAGTTATTCAGTAGATAGATATAGAATGTGTAAGCTTTACTTCTTTGGGCATCACTAAAAACATTTTCTAGTCATTCTCTGACATAGTGGCAGTTTCTCAACAAACCATAAACTCATAGAACTCTAGAAGTACTCTTCATGATTATTTTGATGCCTTCCAGAGCTAAAAAACATGTAGAGACAAAAAGAAAATTTGTCAAAACCCTAAAAATATTTCAGTAACAACCAGCCCTGAGTATTTTTTACTGATTTTTTATAGTAAGCATTTTTTACTTTAAGTAATTAAGCATTTTTTACTGATTATTTAAAGTAATAAATCTACTCAGGTTTCCAGGTCCAGTTTTAGCAGAAAAGATTGCGTAAGTGTTCAGAGTTTCAAAAGTTTTGTTTGTTTCATTTTTAACTCAGAATGAAAAGGAAAAAAATGGAGATTTTAAAAATTACCAGATTTTAGAACTATCTGTATAAAATCACAAGCAAATTTGCGAATTTTTCTGCAGTGTAAAAACTTAAGTAGCAAGTGACAACAAAATAGCAAGAATGAAGGTACCTAGTGAAGTAAAACAAAAGGTCAGTGAAATATTGTTGTGTTCACAGCCCATTCATCCACCACAAAAAGTCCATCATTTTATTTATCCACGTCTGTTCATGTTCCTGGGTTATAGCAAAAGAAAACCAACACAGCAGTGTAAAATGTACTTCACATTCCACAGCAGTTATGGCCTCCCAGACAAAAGCTGTTCTTCAGAATCATACCTTAAAATTTTTATTTACTAATATGACAAATACAGGTTAAGAGGAGCTTAGAACCTGTTTATGAAAGAGAATTGTCATTAATTACTTCTTAATACCTTAACTGCAGCTATTGTAAATGAGTTTCTCAGGTACTTACTCTGATGATGAGCCTAAAAGACTGACAGACTCCTTCAAATGGCTCCTGTATCTCCTTTAATTAATATTTAATAACTGAAAAATATTTCAACATTCTCACAAGGTCACTATCATTATTTTGCTTAAAGAGTGATGATATTTCACTCTTTAAATATTCTTTCTTTTTCCCTTATTTTTGCCATATCAGAGAAATTACTTCAGAAGCAGATGTTCTCTTCTCTAGGACGGGCATAGGCCAAGAGAGGCCAGCTCATGGTGATATAAGCCGTATAAACATCAATTTTTTTCCTGCATGTTGGTTATGCATAAGTGGGCCCCATTAATCTGACATGTTGAAATGATTCCCACAGTGCAGGGCAGAAGTTAATAATTTGCCTTATGTTGACTCATTCACAAAGAAAAAATTAAAAGGAATCAGAAATATACAATGCCAAAAAAAGTCTTCTTTTTTTTTATTTGGTTTTTTTGTCTCCTTACTGTAATAAAGCATAAGGGCAATAATGCTATTTATTGTACAATCCATTAATTCAGTTTTGTTTTTCTACAGTACTTGATAGCACTTCGGGAAAGACTCATTTTATCATGCTTCTTCATTTTAGTGTTAAGTACTAGGAAAGTAATAATTCATCAGAAGCTTAAAGAAAGAAATAATGTTTGTGAAAGGATACAGAAAGTGAAAAGGACCTGTACAAAGTTTGCTAGAGATTTAGGTAAGGTTAAGACGACTTGCACTAATACAAGATTCGAGACACTATTAAGCCATTACCTGAAAGAGTGTGTGCTACTCTCATCCCCTATCATACAGGAAAAAAAGAGAATGAAGGATATCAACTTATCTGTTGTCTGCTAACTGTTTGGAGGAAAAAAATACGAAGGAGGGAGCTAAACTTGAGGTCAGGGATAAAGTTGGCACAGGAACATAAGGGTGTGGATCACACATTAGGAAAACTGATAGTGAAATAAGAAGGTAGCAAAATTATCAAATTTGCTGAAGAAGAAATTTGCCAAAACAGAAATTTACTTCTTAATAGGCAAAAATTGTAAGCTTTTTGAAGATGAACAGAATTATGGAATAAAGTTGCATGTGACAGCCAGTTCTTTTCCCTGTTTCTTGTGGTCTTATGTACATATAATACACAACTTCGGTTTAATTATATCCATACACAAAAGCAACATTGTATGTCACTGCTCCATACTTTATTTCCAAATGGGTTCAGTTCATTAACTTGCATTTATAAATATTTATATGACATGACTGGCTTGACAAGAGCAGAGCAGATGGAGCATATCAAGTTGTAAATATAGTGAGACAGTGAAAACGTTAAACCCAACAGCACTCTGCCATTGAATTCAGGCTGAAGCGAGGACAAGGATCAAACTTCAAAGCATGGCAGCAATAGAAGAGCTGCATATCACTTTATAATAGTTCTCAACCATTTTAAACACCGTATCAAACTGCAGAAAAACAGCAGTATTGCAATGCTCTCGAAGGTCAGGGTGTCCGCTGGCAATTGGCCAGATGCCATCATGTGGCAGAACTACACCAAGTGTCACCTTCTCGGTCTGATACACAGTTGTTCCTGTCTGGAAGTCTCTCCATGTTTATTGTCAAGATTTTCTGAGAGGAGTCACTGCCATCTTTTAATATGGGTAGGTATACTGCCTCAGGAGTGAAGTTAGCTAGCTTTCTTCATAGCAGTGTTGTGGTGCTGTGATACGGATTTGTAGGTATAAGCTTGGAGTATGCACTGCTGACTCGGCTATTGTTGAGCAGTGCTGGCACAGCTTGGAGGTTTTCTCTTCTTCTCATACTGCTTCTGCTCCCAACAAGTGAGCTGGGGTTGGGCAGGAACCTGGTGGTGGATACAGCGGAGCTGAATTGAGCAAAGACATGACATCATGCTCTGCCCTAAAAGATAGGGAAAGGAGAAGGAAAGGGGAACATTTATGGTATTTCTCTTTCTAAGTTATCGTTATGTATGGTGAGGCCCTGCTTGCCAGGAAATGTCTGGACATTTGCCTGCCCATGGGAAGTAGTGAATAAATTCCTTAATCTTTGCTTGTGCATGCAGCTTGTGCTTCACTTGTTAAACTTTCACATAAGTCTTCTCTCCCTCGTCCTCATTTCTCCCCACAGGAGAGGGAGTGAGAGAGTGTCTGTGCAGGTGCTTGACTGTTGGCCAACATCAGCACACCGCAGAGGAGCAGTCTGCAAGGCTGCTCAAGCTATAACAGAAGTAGTTGATATCTGTGTCAGAGAATCCTCTGTAAGGTTAAATTACTCTGCTAAATCGCACTTTAAATACTTGCTATACAGCAGTAAACTGACTTTTTTTGTTATTTTTATGCCAAATAACATGATTGTTCTCTTCAGTCCTGTGGTCCATACTCACATATTTGCTGCTATTTTATAATTCTGAAACAGAGAATACTGTTCAAAAAATTACAAAAGGGGGAGCATAGTGTGAGTCATACTACGTGTCTGTTCAGGAGAGATGATGAAGTAACATTCTACACTCTTGATTACCCTTATTCAGATAGGCCTTCCAAACACATTTGGTGTGCCACACATCTATAATTGTTTTCAATTTCTTGTTAGACAGCAAAAATTTGCCGCAGGAAATAATAACTGAAGTTGTGAGCCACCTCAGCTTCAATTAGACAATATGTTCCCCATCCCTGTGCTCAGCATTTTCCCCTGATACATACCATAGGTTTCCCATAAGTTTCCTGAGCCATGTGACTACCAGGTAGGATGGATATCAACAAATTGCAGAGGTGTTAAGATAAAACTGTGTGATAGCTGTGTCATACAGGAGTCTTCTTTCTGGCCTTGAAATCTGTGAGTTTGTGGCTATATGGCAGAAAGTCAGCAAGAGCATCTGTACGTTTACTTTATAAAGTAAAGTAAATACCTGTTTAGGAAAGATTTATTAAAATATCCTGTAAGCACCCTATTCACTACAACCTTTACAACCTTATGATTTTAACATTCACATTGGCTTTTAACATTCATTTTCTGGACTAACCTTACTAAACATATTTTTAACTCCATTAAAAGCCTTAGCTTCAAGTTTTGCATGAAATATCAATACTATTGATTCATGCTTTCTCTCCCTCAGGGCATTGTTTAATTTCACATCAATTTGTATAATGAAAAAAATGAGTGAATCGGCCAGAAATGAACGCTGAGAGAAAATGCTAAAAATCAATTAAAATACCATATCAGCTACAAGGATAGTCATATCCTTTTACTAATGAAGGAAGATATATTGCAACATAGAAAATCAGAGCTAAATTGATACCTGTGTCCACTAGCTGATTTTGTGCTTCAGTTGGCTAAAATGGTTTGTGCTGATGTATTTGAATTTAATTTGCCAACTATCAGCATTAAATTAATGGAAGATTAAGCAGACAACTCACTTAAGTGGAATGAAAATTGAATTATAAAATTAAATAGTAAAAAATATTTTTATCCCTTGATGTTCTGCTAGGTATTTATTTTTGTTTCATCAGCATAAATAATTTGTACAATATGACTTCTACTCACAGCGAGGAAAATCAAATATATATATATATATAAAATACATATAGTTTAGATACTCCAGAAATCTGTTCTAACAGAAGATACTTTCTTTTCCTCAGAATGAAATCTTGCTCTTGAATAGTCATTGAAAGACTTGCCATTGAATTCAGTAGCAACAGTTTATCCCATGAAATACACATAAAAATATATTAATCCTGTAGAATCCTAGAGATGTTGGCTGGAAGGAACTTGCAGCCCAAATTTCCTCTTGGTGTAATACCACTTGTCTAGTCAAGTATTGCAAACTTCCAAGGCTGACATTTTTACAGTCTCCACAGGCAACTTAGAGTGCTGCTGCATCAAAGTGATGCTGTTTAACGTCTGAAATTCAAGACCCTTAGCACTGGGAATTTACAGGAAGGACATGAGGTGGTTATCCCTTCTCAAACCCAGGTCCTTCTTGTCCGCAGAGAGTTAAGTTCTATGTTTTTCAGTTTCAGTCTCTCTGTTTCTTTAACATGTGGTTTACTGTTATGATTGGAAGGTGTTTTGTGACCATGAAAGACAATGTTGGCCTGTAACATGGCCCAGCACCATGGAACAGGGTGTACCATGTAGCATGGGAACACTGCCCAGCACCAGGACCCACTGTATTGCTAAATACCAACACCATAAATGTAAATTAGTATTCCCTTAGGATCTAGGAAAATAATCTAAGTGTTGGTTATTATACCTCCACTAACCTCTGTTACTTAGATGATGGGTAGCTGAGACTTGAAATTATATTCTGGTAGCTGGGACCTTGACAGAATCTTGGTTAAGAATGAGTTTCCCTATGGAAGTTTTCTGTATAATTCAAAAAGTTAATTTTCCTCCCATATAATGTGAGGTTTCTTAAGCTGTCATTGATTTTTACCCCAGTACTAGTTAAAATGTTATAAATGGGAAAGGATCCCTAATTATATGTATGTTCTGATTGTTTGTCGTGTTTTATCTATGTAAGGCTATGAACATTAATATTTCAGAATAACATGTGCTTTTATTAAATCAGTAGCCAAAGCCTTTGAGAACTTACTTTTGCTTGCTTTTAAAAATAATTGTTGAAGCTTTTATTCCCTTCTGCTGCAGCCTTTATGAACACTAACCCTCCAAACCTTTTATTCTTTTAAATATAAGCTGCTAGTGTATCAAAGTGGAGGCCAATAGTGCACAAGAAGATAAGCTTTTACAGTGGCAATTCCAGAATTCTATTAAGTAAAATTATTAACGATTTTAATATAAATGGGCAGTTTATCTTAGGCTAGGGGAGTTGTGCCAATTTCATTAAGCAAGAAATGTACTTGGTAGTCCACTCTTATAGTTGCCATAAAATGCTGCATTTTCAAATTCTTTTTAAATCCTTGAAGGAGTAGATCATCTGCCTGTGGTATTTTCAAAATTACAGTAGCAGATCTGACATGCAGGGTGCATGAAAATCCCAGCTGAAACTGCCTGCAGCTATTGAATATCTAATCCCAGCAGCCTGTCTACCTAACATCCTGCAGCAGTGAACTACCACTGAATAACAGAAGCATATACATGCCTTTTGTCCCTTGCTATGTCTGTGTACCTTCCATTCATTCCGCCAAGTGATCTACAAGACAAACATCATCCCAAATCCAAGTTGAGCAGTAAATCATTAATACAAATATCTTTCAATGGAAGAAGGGCAATTATGGAATTTAAATGTAGACTTCTTTCATTTTCTTTTCCCCTTTCTTTTCCTACTGGTATAGCTTCTTAGAGTTTAAAATAGGTAGAAGCTTCTACAAATATTTTTAGAAATCCGTGTATAACAGTCCATAGGACCCTCCTGTGTTACCCAGTACTATCTTGAAGGAAGAAAGTAGTTTTCTGTCAAAAGGTTTTAACTTAGTTTTCCTCGTTGCTAAAAAGGAGCCAGTTTGTGCAAATCTTTCCTGGGGGTAATATTCAGATATATAATTAGATTACGATGCAAACAGTAGTAAATTGGATTTATGGCCCTAAATGTTTGGCTATGAAGGCATGCAGATTGAGGCTAGAGGATATCCTAGAATAAAAAAAAAAAAAAATTGGAGAATTGTTTTTTATTATGAGAGTGCTGCTTCTTATGTTATGGATATTAATGTGATCCTCCTTTTCTGCATTTATAATTAGATAATAAAATCATCATTACTGTCTGTACTTAGGCTGTTTGGACTCATAACCAGGATTGGAAAATCTGTTTTGACTTCTGCATCTCTAAAGTTTGGCAGTGAGTTAGAAACTGTATGTGATTATACGTGCTTCTATCGCTTCTGTGCACAAAGTTGGAATTATTCTGATGATAACCTGAATGTATCTGATATATCCTTGACACAGTAGTTTCAATGAGTTCACCAGGATGTTTTTATGGGACAGATAATGACAAGCCTTTGTTTTTTTAAAATGGCTTGTTGAATGAGATCTATTCTTTGATAGATCTTTAGGTTTCCCATTTTACAAACAGGACAACCCAAGCTATGAAACAGTATATTTACAAAATACCCTGGACTATACATTGCTCTTTTTTAGACATTTTTGTCATAAAGCCAAGATTTGCAGTTCTAGTTTTTTTCAAGCTCTTTATTTAGACTTTCATTCAAAGTTTCCACTGACGGTAGGGTAGACCTGATTTGTAACTTATGAACCTGTGTTTGACAATTCGTCAATTTGGCAACTTGAGACTACTGAAAAGCAGAATAATTTGGTTTAAAAATATGTGGAAAGAAGTAATAATGAAATAAGTTTCTAAAATGCCAAGAAAATATATTTAGGGTACCTAAGTATACAACCATAATTGCCATTTTTATATAAAATGCATACGTTTCCAAACAGCTAGAAACTGCAGATTAATATAGGGGAGACTAAGCTCAGAGATCAACTGTAAGTTTACACGATTAAAACCAGCCACAAACAAGTAAGACTGGTAAGATATTTCTGCTGGAAGCTGTTGATTCAGCAGACTAAGTGTCTTTTGGAAGCAGTCTAAATTTACGACAAAAAAGGAAATAATTTTTTGGCTGAGATTTTGCTGATGTGTTTGGCAACATCTCAGAACGAAACCAGGCAGACAAAGGACTTGCTCAGAGTCTGCACACTCCTTGACACCCAGTTGATGCCAAGACAGTTCTCCATGTGGGCAGTAGCGGAGCCAGAGTGCCTCTTTCTTAGAATTTTAGCATTTTAGATAGAGCAGAGTAAGTTTTCCTAGTGCTGTTCTAAGAGTTACATGGTTAGCCAGACATAAAGCTCAGGGATGCAAGTGGCAAAATCCTCTTGCCGTCTGAGTCCAAGCTGATGTGAATATTGACTGTTGCCTAAATAAATGTGAAACAGAATATAACAGAAAAAAGGTGAAAACAGTAAATACAATGCTAGGGTCAAAATGAAGCAAAATCTTTGAATGTGAACATTTTGGGATTATATTCAGTATGTTCAGTTTTAGAAATAGTTTTGACTGTTTTCTCATAACTCACTAGTGAGACTAACAGCATGCTGAAATTAAATTTATCCTGTGTTGGCTTAGTTCTAATTTCCATTGAAATGCTTGAGAAACGTATCTCCAGTTTTAATGACAGATAAAGAGGAGTTATTTGTGTGATCCAAATAGCCTTAATTTATGCTATTTGATGGTTTATAAGTATTTAATCAATTTCACACCTTTTTGTTAAAAACAGTGTAACTAACTAAAGATACTATATTTGCAATATAACGTAAATCTTATGGCAGAAATAGTTAGGTTTTAAAATGAGCAGTTTAAACTTATGACAAAACCAAGAGTGAATGCACAGGGCTACTCATAGATACCCATAGCATACCTGCTTGGCTGGGAGACAGACTCAGAAAGTCATAGAAAATGGGATTTCTTTTCAGAATACAGAATAAAAAAATCAACACATTCAAATTTCTTAGGAGGTGCTTGCTTACAGTTAGCCAAAATCCCTCTAAAATTCCACCTTCTGCATAGTATATTCAGCAGAGAAATGTATCAATTCAGTCAAGGTCCACATGCTGTAACCTGCAAATGTGATAGCCTGCTATCTTTGGAAAAGCCAGGAATGAGAGTTTTTTTAAATGTAGGTTTGTACAGTAAACTAATACGTGAAGCACATATTAAAGAAGTAGGAAGCTTATGTTTCCATTCTCTGTGTGAGGAGTTTGAAACCCCTGTCTACTGTTTCCTGGAAGAATACTCAGACTCTCAAACCATAGGGTTTTTCTGTGCTTTTTACTGACATTGTGCCAAAGGCACAAAACCAAAAGACTCATTAAGCACAGATGAGAACCTTCTTGTACCATTAAGCTGCAGTATTTTTTACCTTGAAGAATAGATCCTCCCGTTCCGGTTTCTGAATGAAAAGCAGTTCGTGTAATTTAAAGCAAGAATCTCTAACGACTAAACTGTTAAATAAAGGGCATTTGAGGATTAGATGGCGGGTCAGTGGGTTTTTTGAGGACTTTAGGATTGAATTAAGGCAAAGTACCAAATCTTCCTACTTGTGTCTTCAAAAAGGTGATAGATACCAGCAAATCATCAGCAAATACCTTTGAAGGTCTGTGATAACACAAGTCAGTAAATGACTAATGATTCAGAAATGGTCCTTATATTTTCTCATGCTACAACAATTTATTATTGTATTAAAAAGGGATCTATAGAGCTAGTTTCTTAACAGATATATATTGATTTAAATCTGAATTAATGGTTGTCTTATTACATATTTTTACAATGAAAACTGCAGTGATTTCCCCATTTATTAGCAACTTTAATGGATGTACCTAATTAAATTGCAGTATGATTAATAGATATTTGAATATAGACATAAGATGTTTACAAATATTGTCTTTTTTCTGCTTTATTGAAATATGGCATGGTTTTTGCATCACTTCATTTCAATTTTAATGACCAAGGCTTAGGAAGCACTCTGCTGAAAATGATGAAAGATGGAGGCTTGAGGCTTCTTACTGAATTAAATTAGGAGAGTTTCAATGTCCTGTTCAGTGTCCAGATTTCACTACAAGATCAACTGTTCTACAATAAAATAACTTAAAAACTTCTACTTCTTGCAAATGTCCAAAGTTTCTCTTGGTTTTGTCTTTCAGTCTCAGAAAGCAAAATGTCTTTCATTAATTTCAATTCTTGCAATCCTCTTAATTAAAATTATAAATAAATAATTCATCCATACTTTAAAACAAAACATTTATTAATGCTTTAAAAGAAAGGAAAAAACAAAACAGCACAAAACAGGCACAATCCCTCAAAAACAGACAAATTCTAACTGCTGAAAACCCAGTTTTAGCAGCAGCTGGTTTCTGGATGTCTGACAGAGTGCAAGTTATAAGCTAGATACCTAGAGACAGAAAAAGACTAAATTAGATATGCCCTCTTCCAGCAGTTTTGGGATTTAAAGCGTCACTACACTTCAGTTGATTTAGATCCTTAAATTGCTGTCTTTTGGAGATTTTCTTCTCAGAACAGTGTCTAATCCCACCTCTCCCTGATTCCTCCTACAGCTCCTTTGTATTGTCTAAGGAATTTCCATGTGCTTATGTCCATGATTTTATTAAGATATTTCTGAAGCACAGGGGAAGTTTTGAATGCAAACCCAGTTTACAGTGTTCATGTTCAGCTGCATGGAAATTCACCTGAGCCAGCCAGCAGGAAAAACTGGAATGGAAGATATTTACTAGAGTATTCATTGAAATCGGTATTGTCTGCTTCCAGATGGATATGGCAGCATTTTCTTTCTCCCCTCCTTCTTGTCCAATATTTGGTTCTGAATAAGTACCTGGTTTGTTTATTACAGCTTTCTTCTGATACTTGCACCTGTATTACCACAGACAGAAAAGAAATTTGATTATGTGTAGTGCCACATCTTCTCCCTACCCTTTTGTTAGGAGGGTAAAAGTCAGGGCCTAAGGACTGGGGAAAAAATACATTGGTTTTGGAGTTAGTAATACTTTGAAAATATATGACAAATGATGCTCTTCAAGTGAAAATGAGGGAAGTGCAAGGCAATCATAGCAGAGTTGGGTGCAGGCATTATCTTTATTTTTTACCAGAATTTCCATGCTGAAGCAAATTCTTGTAGTCAGTCATTTAAGTGCTGTGGGAATTAGTGGAAGTATAAGAATCAAGAGACTGTAGATATCAATATGTTCTCATTTCACAGTATGCACGAGTTACATGCTAATATTTGGCTGTGTCTCCAGAGCGTTTCCCAATGAACAGTTAAAATGCTGTGTTAGTCACAGGCATGACAGTATGAACAAAATTTAAAATTTGTCTAAGCATGAACCTAATGTTCAGTTTTTTCACCTTTTATTTCAATATTTCTCAATGAAAAAAGACAGAAGAACGTAACGCCATGGATGACATTCATACGTGGTATAAATCGAGTTCTAACTATGCAACAAACTTGACATTTTTTTCCTAGCTTTAGTGGTCACAATATAAAAGGGATAGTTCTTACCCACATCTTTGGATTTTAAAAATATAAATGTACTAATACAACAAATAAGTGATCACTGTATCATATTCAGGTTATAGACTCCACATAATATTTCATATTACCATATGCATATTACTAAAAAGTGACATAAATCTTAGTGAATCTGACTTTTATAGTGTGTGTTATAATAAAATTTAATTAATAGCATATAATAAGGTATGTAGTAGAAAACTATATAATATAATCATAGGATAACAATATATTCATACTAAGTCCCACTATATTTTGGTGTACTATACCATACCCACTCAAGACAGCATAGCACACTTGTGCAACATAATTATATGCTGTCTATTGGATAATATATAATTTATACAACATTGTTGCTGTTACATGTAGCTGATGGTAGGGAAACAGAGTATAAAGTTTGTTGCACTTCTTACAAAAATGTGTATCCCCACCAGCTGCTGCAGCTTGGTTGAAATTTCACCTAAGACCCTGAGCACTGTTTATGTTACATTTATTATTTTTCATACTACCAAAAGTTGTGACAACACATCAGAACTATTGATTCACATTATTTATATGACATTTTATTTTTGCTTTTTTGGTAGTACAGCCTTTTTTAGATCAATAAAAGCTGAAGATAAATGATGATAAATCCACAGCTTTTATATTCATTTTAAATCTAGCTTCATTATCACACATATTTATTGTGCTAGATCAGCAGAGCATAGAGCAGAGGCCTCCTTCATGTCCAGTAGCATGGCTATACTTTTTCTGCAGTACAAACCACACCAATATTAGATTCCTTATCAATAAACCAGAGGCTCTGTAATATCTGGTGAATTAATGAAAAATCTGAAAATTAAAAGTATTCTTTCTTTTAATAGAAAAAATAACTAACTCATGTTTTTCTGGTTTTCTGCCAATAAATGGAGCTGTCACTTAATGTCTCACAGAGGGAGATACAAAGCTTAATCAATGTATTCAAAATTTGTTTAGTTCTAGTCCTTTCACACATTAGCACAGCCTCACCAATTTTTCCAAACACTGGAATTTAAACTTGATACTTGAGTCCTGAAATGGTATGGAAAAAATACATTAGAGCCACCCATTTATAACCTAATAGTTTATGTTTAATCCTTTTTACTCTCAGCACAAGTAGCCTCAGTTTTCATGAAAAGAACTGGCTAGAGAAATAGATTATAATGTCTGCCTAAATATGCACTGATATTAACCTCTGCCCTGTCAATAAGACAGTATGGAGGCAGATTAGTTCTTACATTTAATTATCTTTTTATTCTACAGAAGTTTTTTCTCTTTTTTTTCTGCTTTTGCACCTCATTAGTCATGATCAAAGTGTATCCCTTTTAATAGTGCCTTAATGTGATGCTTTGATCACATTTTCTGACTAATTTGAAAGTCTGTTAACTGAATTACAACACAGCCTGGTGCATTTGAAGTTTTGGGAACCATTTTCCTGGGGCCATTTTGCTCTGACAAATTTTAGGTATTTAATTGAGGTTTCCAGGAGCATGGTTGCTCTGGACTTCTTATACAATTGACAGAATAAGATATCTTCAGTGAAAAGTGGATCTGGTATCTCCAGGAGATGATTTGACCCTTCCGTGGGGCAAATCTTTCTCAAGTATTTTCTACTGACTAGAAAAAGAGACTGTCAATGAAGATCTGAATTTAAAGAAGATACTTAAGTTTCTAGAAATAACTAGAAAAACTGTGATCTGTGTTTTATGAAATTTGCCTACGATCCTTATCCCTGTATTAGTCACAAGGGGCTATTTTATTGATTCTCACATAAGTGTATAAACTGACAGAGAAACACCCATGAACTGTAACAGCATGTATCTATGGGCTCTAGAATAAACACCTTAATCCCAGGTCATTTTGTTATATACCTTGCTCTTCCATACACAGTATGTCCAACCCATTTCAGCTATCTACATGCTTGCTTTCTTGGAGGCCACATCAAAGCCATCTTAAACCTTACTGGCAGAAATCTTTTATCCAAAGGAATGGATGCACTTCAAAATTCATCCATTCATCCTCAAAAATATACCAAAAGCAACATTACTCCATGTAAGTAGTTCCACTGCCAAATTGTTTCCACCTCTGAAAATTGTTTGGTGAGGGATTGGTCACGTAGTCAATGGGAATAGATGCAGCAAGACCACATGGCTGAGTATCCTATGTTCAGAAATCACTAGCTGCTTCAGTCAGGGGAATAAAAGATTTTTTGGTGGGTAATTAGGAATCTCTGCAAGAAGAACTGTGTCAAAACCCTCATTAGTTAGCTGCTGGTTTATATAGCCCCTCTTTGAGAGCTCGGAGGAAAACAGTTCCTAAGAAATTTTACATGATTCTTCACTACCCTGGAGCCATATTTGGAGATATGATGCTGATCTCATTGCTATCAATAGTCAAGATACTGGGTATCAGGTGAATTAGGTTACAGTAGCCACTAAATTACAAAATAATAAAGGCAAAAATATTTCTACGGTATCAGATCAACTTCTGTGCTATAAAATGGTATCATTTCAAGTTAAATCCTGTGCCACTGCTTCACGCAAAGCTGTGCCATACCCTTCAGGAGACACAACCCCATCCTGCGATGCAGGCAGAGTACAGGTAGCAGAGGATGCTTCCTTTGAATCAATGTTTTCTCATACCTAAACACCAGTTTCTTGACCATTCCCTGCTTACCTCATCTTAGAGGTCTTTGTGGATGAACATGACTCAAAGTGAGGTTACCAGACTTGCTGAGAAGCTGTAAGAGAAGAGGTGCAGGAGAAATAAATTAACAGTGGCACTTCATGTCTTCTGACTCAGTGTGATCACTCAAACAAATAAATAATCAAAATAAAAAATAGCTATAAAACAAAGGTCAAGCAAGAAGTTTGCCAATGATTTTCCAGAGTTTGTCTTTACTTGTGCTTCAGGGAGCTTTTTCCTCTAACTCTTGGAACACTATCCCTAACCTGCAGTTTTCTACTGTGCAGCGAGACTTGATTAGACTCTCAGGACATTTCTTTCCATTCTGTGAACACAAATTTATTATTAATTTGCGTAGCTGCCCAGGCACTCACAATTAGTACTTTTATTTTCTGCCAGTTGTTGTCACATCTAATCAGTGTGAAAGGTTCAGAAAACTTCTTTGAAAAATCACTGAGTTTTCAAAAATGCATCTTGACAATTTTATTTGGCTTTATAATTTATTGTGTTCATTTGCCTACCCGTGGCAATGAATTCTAGCTCTTATTACCATACAAACCCCAGCTGCCTTGTACTCAGCTGATATAAACTCCATATAAAAAAAACACCAAGTCTTTATTACTTTACAGTGGCAAAGGGTAGCATTTTCTAGAGTATTAAGATCTGGTCTAACTCTGTTGGTGGAGTCTTGCTCCTGACTATAGACTTGTTAATTCTTATTAGCTCTTCAAAATCCAACTGTTCTTTTTTAACCAGTAAGAGATAATATTAATTCAATTCCAAAGTGCCTTAGATTGTATTTTAGTTAGTGCGTTTTTAATCCACATCAGGAAGAACTGAGAACTAACATGTGTTATGGTTTCAAGTAGCGAAGGAAAAATAGTCAGTTTAGGGATTATTTCACTAGTTGATTTGATTATATTGGATCAGGAAAGGTAGAATCTCAAAAAATAAATTTTATTAAATCAATTCTCTTTCTGCTGACCTAGCCAGGATGTAGAAGCAGATGTGTTCCCCTTTCTGGGCACACCACCTTTAGCAGGCTGTGACACCATACTATGAGAAGGCAGGAGTCAGAGCAAGGGCAAACTGTCAGAAAGCAGAGAAGGTGAAGAATTTTTACAGTAAAGAAACAAGAGGACTGCTGCAACAGCTTATGTCATGCTGAGTGCAGTGTGGGCTGGCTGGAATAGAGTTCAAAGCAGGAGGCAGAGAAGCTGTCAGCTGCAGGAATCTTGCAGAAAGAGGAATTGAGACACGCTTACTACATGCTGTAGCTGGATGCTGGCAGATTTCCTTTTTATGGAAAGAAACTGAGATAAGATAGAGAAAGCCTTAAAGCTTTTGGGACACAGGGCTTGGAACTAGCCCAGGCTGTTCAAGAAATAATAAAAAGAATGCTTTGGGCAGGGAGTTAACCCAGATCAAGAAATGAAATTGTCCTCATACAAATCTTTGTATTTAGATGTGCTGCAGTTCAACATTGTCTTTAGGAAGTTCTGCCACATGAATATGTGTGCATGTTTAAGTGTAGGCATGTCAGTGTTTGAGAAGAGTATGTGTGTGTGTGCCACCAAAAAGACAAAGCAGCTGATCCTAAAAACCAGACCTTTAAAAGGAGTGGACAGGCCTTTCTTCCAAAATGTCTTTACCCTGTACCAAAATTCCCCGAGACAGAGATTTCACTCCAAATTGTAGTGGAGTCTCTGCACCAACTACACACACTGCTTTGTATCCAAGTGATCTTCCACCAGCAACAAGCAACTGAAGCAATCCAGCACCTTCCTGCTCTACTGAATAACTCAAATAGTTTGGCTGAGCCAAGGGGAAGCTGTTGTCTAGTTCCAGTCATTCTCCCAGGCTTAAATCTTCACCAGAATGAACAACAGGTTACTTCTATAAAGTAGTCCCGAAACATCCATTTATTTCTTTTCTTAGAATATATGAACCGTGCTGATTTTGCAATAATATCTTTTCTTTTGTTTTGACTTTGCTTACATATATCTAAGGGAAAGAAAAACATAAAATGATGCAGTCATTGCACAAATCTATATTTAATTCTGGATAATTTTGATCAAAATATGCACTGCATCTCCATGGATTTAAAATATAAAGGATGAACAACTTGATGTCCTAGCTCAGGTCCATCAGTTGTTAAATTCTTCAGCTATATAGACAGCAGAACTGACATAACCTTTGGAAAAAAATGCTCTAAAGAGTTGAGAGGAGATAGAACAGGGATTTTATTTTACAAATAAATAAGTATGAAAGTCAATAAAATACTAAATCAAAACAGCAGGAGAAATGACTGTTTTTCATTAAGAAACTGAAACTGAGGTGAAGTAATCTGAAAACTTAGATAATGAAATGACATAAATATCTGACAAAATTCAGAGGGCTCAGGTGTGCTTTGTACTGAACTTGCTGTTCCTAATACAGGAGATATCAGCATTTATAAATATATTCAGTTTCACCAGCTTATGATCAGGTAAACAAACAAAAATAGCTCATTGATTTACAGACACGTCAAGATTTTTAAAACGTGAAATCTGAGTAGCAGGGTGATAGAACAGTTTATGCACTAGCTACCACATTAAGCATTTTTTTCCCTGATAGTTTAATTATCTTTCTAAAGAAACAAATGGCATGTTTTGCAGGAGCACCTACTCTAATAAAATCTGACAAGAGTTAAGATCATACTTTCCTTAATCCTTGGAAATTATGTGAAGAATAATAGGTTTATCTGTGTTTAATTGCTAAAGGCGAAGCCAGGATATATCTGGATAGGAGGCTAAAATGTTCATCCCAGAGCATACTTGTCCTTGAGCTACTCCTCGGGTCATCACAGCCCATGCACATACCTCATGTCAGCAGGCATTTCACTGCATGCACACATGGAGGTAGATCATGCAAGAGGGAGATTTCCTGGGTTGCCAAGGTGAGGTGATGAGGGACCTTGCCAACTGAACAGCAGAACTGCAATGACTGGAAGAGCGTTTTTCCCACCACCCCATGGGAACACGTGGAGCTAGGGGGATGTACAGGGCTGCCTGCAGCTCAGCAGTAAATCATCCCTTGAAGCAGAGAGAAAAGTAGAAAAGGTTCCCTTAGCACAGAAAGCTGGGGAGTTTTGGGATGAGACCATTCAAAGGCCTCTTCTGCCCTGAGCTGTAAGAAGAAGGACCAGAAATGTCTGCTTTTGTCACATGTATCAGACAATGCATATATGCTGGGAATCTGCCATACAGCAGAGTGAGTGAACTGTTTGCCAGATCTGCTCCTAGGAATCCTGTTGACCTAGACAATGTTTTATATTGATGGGAATTGGCCCTTTCTTTATAGAATAGAATAGAAAAGAGTTACAGATACTGGTTCTTTCTGTCTGAGATGTTTACTTTACCAAGCTAAAATTTGCTATCAATTGTCACTACAACAAAGTCATAATTTTATCTGTTTGTCTGTCATAATTTTATCTACTCAACAGCCAGCTGACCCATTTAGCATCACTGACATAAGCCACAAAGGAAAAGTTCTTTGAGAGCTCAAACTAGAAAGAGCTCACACACTACAAAACCCACAGTCCCAACTGAGATGTTTATTTATTCTTCACTTTGGGTCCCTCTTGCTGCAAAACTGTCAACCTTGGGTATGAGAAACCACTGTACAGGAGCGAGAAACTCAGTAGACACATATGACCATGCAGCTGAATTAAATTATTCAGTGGTGTGTGGCTGATTTGTAGCAACTAGAACACTGTTTAGTCTCTTGCATAATGTTTCCTAATTATAAAAAATATTAAGAGGTAAAGAAACTATACTGACATGTTTTTCTTTAATAAGATTAATGAAAGTAATGAAATAAGTAATCTTATTTTCTTATTTTGATTAAGGTAAAGTATTTACTAACTATTTTTTTCATTTTTTACTGTGTTTCTTTTAAATCCTACATGTACTGTTTTGTAACTATCAGTCCTACAAATAGAATGAAAATGTCGGGATGTTGAAGAAACTTCTTACATTTCTGCGATGTCTCAAAGTACATGGTAGTTTCCCTGTGTAACTGTTTCTTTCTGTAGCTGGGACTTCATAAAGAGAATGTAAGTGGTAAGGCAGAAAATTTAATTACCTGTTATATGTTCTATGAGGTTTCTGGGTTCTCAGACCTGCACTGAACTACACGCATGCTCTAGCTGTTCCCTTAGGAACAAAGTGTGCTCAAGATCCCAGATACCAGTTTTCTCCATGTTTTCTATCAGTACATCTATAGATGTACTGTAGAATTACCCTGTAGAACATATTGCCAAAATATCACAGATCCAAAAAATGCTTATCGAGGATTATTTGGACAAGATGACCTCCAGAGATCCCTTCCAGCTTCAAACATTCTGTAATTCTGTGGTTAAAATTATTAAAAGTTTGAATAGCAAGAAAATTATCCTGCTTACAGGAAAGGGGGGTGGAGTTTGGCACTGTGTGGTGTGACCAAGCTGTTTGTTCTATACCACCCACACCATCGCTGGGGGCATGGTTCTGGCAGGATGAACGGGGTGCTGGAGGGGAAGCACACCCTCCTGCCTTGCTCTCTCCAGCAGAGGGACTGCCACCACCACGTAGATGCAGACGTACGCGAGAGTCGGGTTACTGAAGGGCACTGCAATGACGGACAGGTGGATTGAGCTGCCGACGTTCGAGGGTCTCAGGTGCTCCTGGACTGGCAGCACAAGGGTGAGTTATTTCTGGCTCAGTGGGCCAGTGATGCCTCCAGTTATCGGGGAAGAATGCAACATACAGGTGGGCTTGTGGTCAAGGGATGGGCTGAAGCGCGGACGCTACCCCCAGGCTCTCCATAACTGGGAAGTATGCAGTGTGATCCAGCAGGCCGAGTGGGTAAAGCCCCTGTGGTATGAGGGAATTGCTGGAAAAGCAGGAGTGATGTCCACGGACAAAGATGTGAGTGGTGGAACACTGCTTATTCTGTGAACCTGGGCTTTGTGTTTGTCAGATACAAACACTTGAAACTAATACCTTGAAAAATTAAGAATGCTATGTTGTAAGCTATTCTAAGACGTGATTAAGTGTTGATGTTTTGTATATACATGGGTCTTATGGAGTAAATTGAAGAGGTCGGTGTTACTCTTTTTACCAGGAAAATGAGAGTTCTCAAGCTAAGAAAGCTCTGTCTAGAAGATACTTGATTAAATGTCATTTCATTGCCTTATTTTAAGCAGAGAAGAAAGTAGCAGCAATCCAACTATGAGAAGATGGTAATGGAAGTGTTTATAGCTAGATACTGCTGTAGGTATTAAATCAATAGTGCCCTTCCCAGCATTAAGAATTAGGAGAGGCACATCACATCTTCTACTTTCCTCCTCTCCTGCACCTCAGAAAGAAAGGGTGATAAACCCAGTCTGGTGATGCTTTCTGGCTTTTGTTAACAAAGAGGTTGGAGGCATTATTCATGTATTTGTATTCACTCTCTTTGAAGAGTTTCTGTGTGTACAGTTACTCTCACTTTTAACCGGAGACTGGAATCTTTCTGAAATCTAATTTAGACTAAAAAGTCTATCTTCTTAATTGCACCTATATTTAGGAGTTGTATTAGCTTCTCTTCATTGCTCAGTGCTCCCTTTGGTTACCCATAGGCAGTACACGGTTCTCGTCCTTTTACATGGGCTCCAGCAGCTAAAAGGTAAACCTTTAATCCTGAAACTGTCTCTGTTTTAAACTGCTTTAATTATCAAATGGAAAAGAAAGATTATTTATTGAAATGCTGGGCTTTTTGGTAAGGCAATATATAAAACATCCAAATTACTGAATTAAGTGACTAAAACAGCAGCTGGATCCGACGCCGAATTATCAATGAATTCTTCACTTCTGATTAAAATGTGTTGTGGAGCAGATATTTTTGTTTGGCTCTTAATTTTATGACCAGGAAAAGGCGTCATAATAACTGTCACTAGCATTTCCATGAGCAACTGTGTTTTTCAGTATTTCTAAATTAATAAATTTCTCTTTGGCCATGTAGTTTATGATTGACAGATGGTGGCTGTGCAATGTATTTTGGAACAAAAGCAGCTGACAGACTGTAGGTGGGTAGTACACTGAGCTGGCCAATCTCAGCACTCTGTCCACACATGAATAGCACAGTGTATAAGCTAAATTTTTTTGTTTCTGTCCTATAACTGAACATACAATTAAATACTCTGAGTGTGAGTACAGAAATTTTAAAAAAAGAAGGACCAGTTCTTCAGGTGATGTATACTGTGTCCACTTGCCTGACCTACCATGGAGCTAATAGAAACATGTAGATTTGGATAACTGAGCATGTGACCACTAGTGTATATACCAGGAGTCACAGAAAGATATAAAGAAACTCTGCTGCATTTGTAAAGATATAGCACTTTGTCTTCTCCATACAGAATGAATGGGATGTTCTATTGGTTTTATTCATCAGCTTCAGAAAAATGGTATCCTCTGACTGGACTCTGCAAGACGCTCTCATAACATGAATAAATACTCTGGATTTTACTGCAAGAGCACCAATAGGCCATCAGAAAGTAAGAAATATGCTGTAGAGCATTTAAGGCTTGGGAAAAAAAATGTTATTTTATATTCTGCTTCTGGTCAGGAGCCAAAACCAAAACATTTTTTTCATATATCCCAACAGAAGGCTTCATTGTACTCAAAGAAGAGTAAAGTTTTAGAAAAAACAGGGGCAGAATTTTAAGGGATTCTAATTTATACAAATTTGATTTCTTAGATGCAAACAACAAAAATGTACGTATTCCCCGATAATTCTCATCCTAATCAAACTACAGACTACCTGTCTATAGCAGGGTTGTCTGCTTCATAAGATCCAAAAACTCCATCAGTCCTGTTCAGCTGCCCCATCTAACCAATGCATGCTGTAAGAGGAAGAAGGCAGGTTCTGTAAGAAACTGGGTGAAATAAGGGCTGCCAGACTATGATCTGAAGATGGAGTGGAGCCAGTTGCGTCAAAGGCAATGATCAAATGAGTGGTAAGTTGCTGAAGATGGTTTTGGTCTTGACTTCTTCCAAAGGCCTTGGCTTTTTTGATATGCTGAGAGGTCAGGAAAAGGTGGCAGTTATGAGTAGAATCTTTGTGAAGAAAAGAAGCAGAAAGAGAAGTGCTGTTTGAAAGCTGGGAGCAGGAAATGGCTGTGAAAAGGAATGTGGTCTCCAAGATACCATGCAGGAAAATGTGGTAAGTTGATAAGGAGAGTATCCAGGCAGGAATTGTGCTGAATGCAGAAGACATAAAGCCAATTGTAAGATCAGTGTGTTCCATGTTGGCAAAGTGCTAAAAGCTGCTGGCAGAAGGGCAAAGGGCAGGAGAAACATACATTTTCTCCCACTCAGAGCAGGATAGCAAGCAAAACTTGGAAGGTGTCTGAATACTTCTAAATCAGCAGGTGGAGAAAATGAAACAAGCATAGAAGAGAAGGATAACAAATTTTCCCTTCATTTAAGAAGTCAATTTTAAAAGCGGACTGTTGTGCAGGGTAACAAATAGCTCAACAGCAAAGGAGGAAATATAAAAAATTCTAAGTCAGGAACTGGCAAGAAAAATGGGCCTTGAATTTTTTAAGACACCTTTCATGGGTGCCAGCTCATTTAACTACAGAAGAACTTGGGAGATATGTTTTGTAATTAACAGGCATGAAGTGGAATTGGCCGCTGTAGATGAAACCTAATGGGAGACCTAAAATAAGGTCCTACCTGGTGGAACCAGTTTTACTGTGCCAGGTAGGTACATTGATAGATGACTCCTATTAAACTCTCACCCTGGTTAGCTCATGTGTGAGATGAGCTCTGGGAGACAGAGGCCAAATAAGGGAGCAGCTGGGGGCTGAAGACCATCTGGCAAGGAATGAAGGAAGAAACGTGCTGTATTGCAGGAGTTGGCCTGTTTTTGATAAAGACTTTAAGAGGTATGTATACAATAGCTAGCTAGATTATCTGTGGGATTTGAGGTCTCAAGACTACCTATTGTGCTACTTCACTACTGATCCTGAGACGAAACCAGGCAGTAAATGGCTTGTGGGTGGTTGGAGGATGATGAAAATCTCTAGATATTTCGCATAAAATCTGTCTGGATGTCATCATATGCCATGGGGTTCTGAGGTATGCTACTGCCATGTGGTGTTCTGAGCGATGTGGCTGCCATAAACAATGAAACAATTGAAAAATGTCCCCATCTGATGGTGTTTGCAGTGAACAATGTCTCAGCATGCATCTCTATAACTGGAGCACAATCTAACAGCAATAAGCAATGGTGACACTATTTACCATGATGATGATTAATGTCAATGTCTTATCTTTATTTCATTACAGATAAAAACTTGTGATTCACTTATCATCTTATACTATCAAATCAAGGCTATCATGTAATTGGCTGAGTTCATCAAATTCACCACATACATAAAAGAAATTGACATGAGTCTTCCTTCTTTCTGTCAAATACAAAATGTCCAGAAAATATGGCTGAAAGCAATTACATTAATGGTAAAATATGTTTCATAGTTACTTAGTTTTCCCTGATTTTAAAGGTAATTTAACTTTTTCTAAAAAGCAGTGAAGTTTTAAAAAATGAGATAATCCTTGGAAAATATCTCTTGACTTTTGACTTAACTACATGCAGTGACTCCATCATGTGAAAGTATCTTTAGGATGCAGCTGCAAAATACCATGTTTGATCCTTTCCTGTGGAGATATATTTAGTAGAAACTTAGGCCTAGAGAAGAAGCAGGGCACAGCTTGTTTTTGTATTGAGCTTAACACTGAAATTACCATGGCGATTCTCCAGGACATGATGTAGGTAGATAGGTGTGACTTGCTATGTTTACAGATATGTGAGCTTAGTTAGTTCTTGAGATGTCTCTGTAGAAAATATAATGGATGAATCTGTCTCAGTGAATTGGTATTATGCAAATATGAAGTAATTTCAGTAATGTCTTTTTTTGTCTCTAAATATCACAATGTTAGGAAGAGAAAAATATTTACTGGGGCACTGAATAAGAGAGCTTTTATTTGAACAGTGCTTGTCTGAAATTTGATAAAGCTATGAAGGGGAGAAGAAAAAAATCTGTGTATCACTGTCATATACACAGACAATGAAAGGGAATGAAAACCACAGGTGAGAGAAGCTAACTGCAAAAGGGTGGGTGAGTAGAAACCAGAAGGATGAGATTGGGAGTGATTACAAGCTCAATGATTAAGCTTTTTAGGCACAAATGGGGAAGGGACACACACTTTCAGAACTACAGTGTTATAACTGTATATGGGGGGAAGGAGATGGTTCTGGTCAGGACATTCAGGTGTTTTTTTCCTTAAAGGTAAGTCATAATGTTTTAAGATAGTTATGCAAAGAAAGAAAACAATCATATTTGTTTTAAC
Organism: Oriolus oriolus; assembly: GCA_013400235.1. Taxonomy (NCBI): domain Eukaryota; kingdom Metazoa; phylum Chordata; class Aves; order Passeriformes; family Corvidae; genus Oriolus; species Oriolus oriolus. Next base: position 690,146 of record VXBT01012612.1, read on the forward strand.
AATGTGTTTCTAGAAACGTATGTGTTTGTGAAGAGCTTAATAGATGGCAATAGGGCAACTGAATTTTTTGTGGGATTTTATTAAAAGCATGCTTCATGTCAAGAAGGAGAGAGGAGATACAAAGGTTTGGAAGCATGTGGGGAAGTTATTAAAGTTCACTTTTATGCTAAAGAAAAAAGATATTAAAATCTGTATCTAAAATGAATGACTTTTCAGAGATAAATCTTTAGGAGAGGTCTAGTGGTAGTTACACAGAGAGACATTAAAGGAAAGAGCTAGAGTTTCCCTCAAGTATAGAGGATGACCATTAGCATTTTGGGAGTGGTAATCATCCTGAGTTCTGCAGGATAAAGTAGCCGAGGAATGAACCTCTTTGAATGAGTTGAAGTTACTCATTTTACCTGAATACCTCTTTTATCTAATTTTATGCCCTGTTTAAAAGTCTTCCCCTTCTCTGTCGTACCTGGCTATATCTAGATTTTGATTTGTAGTACTGTACCTTGGTGTCGTCAATGCTGGGAGTGAATAAATAGCTGGAATTTGGAGTAAGGTCAGTTATTTATTTTGACCAAATGAGTTGTATGAGGTCCATGCTCATTGTTGCTCCTTGAACCTTAGACATTTAGAGATAAACTCTTCTGTAACTACCAATCCGCAGATTCAGCCTGGGATACGGCAATTATGCCATGATTTTCTTTCCTCTCCTTCCTTCTTTATCAGCTGGCACAGAGGCTGCAAAGCAAGCTGATCTTATGATCTGTGCTTGTGGATAACTAGAAAAAAATCTCTGAAGTGTGTTTCAAGAAAATTCTCGTTATGAGAAAACTTGCCCTCAAATTGCACTTTTTTGACCATAATGGCTTCAGAAAATAGTTGTTTAAAATGGTTGGGGAAAATGGTTGTTTAAAATGTCAAATAAAAAAATTGACTGCACAAAAAGAAAAAGGTTTTTTGGGTACAAAAGTGCTACTTCACAAAGTTCCATTCAAAATCAAGTTGAATACTGAGGAATTCAAGGAAGATTATATAGAACAGAAGGATTTGACACTTATAAATTGAGTACTCACTAAAGTAAATCAACTTGACAGGCAATTTAAAGAAGAGAAAAATAACTAATGCTTGCATATTAATGACCAGCATATTAGAATATTTTCTTCTAGAAAATAGAATTTTTCTACTAGAAAACAAGTAGCTATGAGAGAGATAACAGCTGGTATGGGAATTGGTAACATTCTTATCTCAAAATACAGATGCTAATGGCTCCTTGTGTAATGCATGGATGAGTATACCTAAAGGGTCATAAACCTCAGGAAATTCCCCAAACACTCAACAGTGAAAGGGAAAATCATGTCTGTTTTTCAAGAAAACCTGTTCCTGAATGTTAGGAAAAGTTCTATCATGAGGGCCGAAGAGCTTGGGTATGGTGTTCCTGCTTCTGGTCCTGCCAGTTGACTGAAGTTCACCTCACTCTCTCAAAAAGACTTTGAGGTCAGGTCACTTAAATCATGACACAGGAATTTAACTGTTGGATTCGATAAACAAATGCTAAGGATAAGATGGTGCTGATCATCAGGACAAGCAATGATGCAAATAGTACACAGCAGTGCAACTATACTACTCGTTTATCCCAGTACAAGAAAAGGTTGCTTGTCACTTACCTACTGTAATTAAATTAATTTGACCCATGTGGTGTTTCTATAGTTACTGAATGTATCCAGATGTGGAAAGCTTCACTTTTCTTGACAGCCTTGGGGAAGTATTACTTCAATAAGAAGTATTGTAAAGGACTTAATGCTCTTGACAGTTATGTTACCGATCAAATATTCACTGAAGTCTGTGGAAAGATTTCATAAATTTTATGATGTTTTGAACCAGCCCTGAGACTTCTGTTTTGCTTACTAGACTTCTCAAACAAGGAGCCAAACAAGGCATTTGAACTACAGGTACCAACATGTCATGAGTGTCCGAAAGAAATGCCTCCAGCATCACACAGATAAACACTTAGCTTTGATGATCATCTTCTGGTTTTCTGGTAGCTCAGCTACTTTTTATAGGTGATGACAAGATGCTCTGTATCTAAACTGGCATGCTCAGAAATGCCTAAGTCCTTTTGGTGCTTTATTTCTCCCTGATCATGGATATCCTTTCCTTAGACAATTTATTCAGGTTGTGGATTGAGCAAGAAATCTTAGTTCTAAACTTGACACTGCTGCATGACCCTAGACACTGCAAGAGGCTAATTACTTCTGAGAGTTATCCCAAGTGCCTTGTACAGTAATCAAAGAGGAATACTGTGCTAATACTGTAAATGGAGCAAAGGTCTCCGGAGTCTAAGTTGTAACTGCAAGAATTTTTCTGTTGATAGGGGGAACTTTCTGCACTTGAATACATAATTGATGGCTTTATGATGGTTTTCACTTAATCAAAACCAATCTGTCATTGGAGTTTTTTAATCATAAAGGTCAAAAGCTTTTCATATGCTTTCTATCATTATTTCAGTCTCTAACAGAATTTATTCTTGAATATGTGTCTCTTACAGAATGAAATGCGCACCACAAATTATATTTGACAATTCTTTGTATATTTCTGAATAAAACAACAAATCTTAGATCTGATATAGGAGGAGTACAGGGGGGACCTAAACAAAAAAGCTGCTAGAGAAAGACAAATCAGCCAGACAGAGAGAAAGGGAAGACAAATGCCCTGAAAATATACTCTAGCTCCATTATTTAAATGTTTTCATGTAATTACAGGATGTACGGTACATGTGTTTTTAGACATCAGCAGCCAAAGTGGATGTCAGGTACTTAAAGTATTTCAAATTAGACATGAGGCCCTGTTCTCCCTTCCTTGTGATGTCTGAATGTGTTGACAGAAGTCTGAATTGCAGTCACTGTTTGAAGGTGACTGCATTTGAAACATCACACCAGTTTATAAATTTCTGTTTACAGTGACCCAATTCATCAATACCTGTCTTTGCTTCTTACTCTGTTTCAGCTCGTTTTTCTTCTATATTTAGGACTGGAAACAAACTAAAAAATTTACCTTTTTTATCCATCTGATGAAGCTGATTTGTTATTTGTGAAAACAAGAAGGTAACCTGCTTTTTGGAAAATGTGCTGAACATGATATGTAATAGATCACATACCTGTAATTTTATTTTTCATTGCTTTTTGCATCAATGTGTTTATTTTTTAAGCCAGAAAATCACAGTACCATCTTTCATATGGCTATGAAATATTTGAAGTGGGCTTGACAGACAGTAAATCAGTGGTTTGCATGTTAAAGCCCAGGCTCTATAGCATACCAGGAATGATGAAGACCATACCACTTAGCTGTGTGCTTCCATGATATGGTTGGGGGTTTGGTACCTTAGTTCAGTGGGAGATGTTTCCCTTCTCTCTGAATCTTGAGAGACCTATAACCTAATAGATGGCAAATCAGAGACCTGTATGAAAAGGCAGATGGAATTCTGGAGGGAAAAGGAACATCACACAGCACAAGAGATGTGGGAATGAACTGGGAGAAACCAGGCAAGCAAGCAAATGTCCTTTTTGTTAGTGGAACTTCAGATTCCAAAGTGCATTGGAATAGCTGATTTGTTATAATCAAATGATTTATGTGCTGGGAGATGTGATTTTTTTTGCAGGCGTGAATGGGAAGCTGCTTTGGCAGATCTGGTTGCTTACTGAGAACCCTTAAATTCTCTTTCTGAGAACTGTGTGCTCTGGGCTGTGTTTACTAACATTATTTTTACATCTTTGGCAGTCTTTATGTGCCGTGTTACCGTGGATGTGTAATTGAGCAAGAGGAGGGACGGGGAGGGGTGTAGAGGTTTGCTGGGTGCTATGTGCCTTAGATCACGCAGAACAGATCTTGCTCCTTTGGCAAGCGGTTCTTCTGCAGAAGTGCAGATAAATACCAGATGGGTACTTACTTTTTGGCTCACATTTTTTGTTTTGAAATGTGTTGAAATATTTTTGAGAAGGACATGGTGCCATCCAGAACTTCTGTCAGCCTTGCTTCATTTGTTTGACTGGATATGTGCCTTAGTTATAGATTTACCCAGGCAATTTTCAGGGTTTAACAACCATTTCTCAGCTTTAGTACATAAACCAGAGGAGGGAGTGCTGCTTCTTGCTCCTAATGTCATCACTTTTCTGGGGAGTGATATATATATATATATATATACACATGTAGAAAATTGATACATGATCTATTGTGTCAACCTGAAAACATCACTTGGAGCTGAGGACACCTGCAATAATTTAGGAAATTCTGAGCTTCCTGCTCCTTCATTACTGCAAGAAATTGTCTGAACCATTCTGTGGTGGCTTTTTACAGAAAGTTTGATCAGCTTTTTAGTATTCTTCCTATATATTATCACAAATACTCAATTTTTGCCTGCCTCCGACCATCCCAATCCTAATTTAACCCATAAAAATCTGTAGGTAAAGGCACCCAAGTTAAGCCATTGTGTTGCCCATGTACAGTGTTTTCCAGACAAACATAATGGTGCAGTAGGGATGACTTCTGAGGTAATGAAACTCACATGGGAATAAACTATTGAAATACAAAGTCCTTATCAGCTTTCTCGAAGCTGTAATAACTGGCTCATCTCTTGAATATCACTCCTGACCTTCCCAACACTGAACATAGTAAGGGAATTTTGTTGCTAGCCTCATTGACCTTTCCTTAAAAAATGAGTAAAATAAATGCACAGCTGAGAACACTCACCTGTTGCTTGCTGTATGTTTTAAAGTCCACCCTGATCCCTCACCCAGTGTTTGCTTGTCTGCGGATCTGTTGACTTTCTTCATCTATTCATAAATTGCTTGCATTGTTTTCTGGGTGTAGAGGAGAGAAAAAGGGAGAGATTTTGGAGAAAATGGGGAAGACAGGTGCAGAACTAAGGAACTCTTTATTTTGTTTCTAATTCCTTTCTGTTCACTTGAGCTTTCTTGGTATTTTTTGGTCTATGACAACAGCAGATTTCTCTGCACGCAAAATTATTCTCAAAATCTAAAGAGCTTGTAACAAGAACACAACAGCAGATGATTGGTATACAGTTGGACAGAAGATGGCCAAAAAAGATGAGTACCTCTAAGCTTCAAGAAGCAATTCAAAACATTTGTGGCAACCTTCAAGGCATGGAACCTGAAATGTAAGCATGTCTCTGGTTTGGTTCATCAGTCGTTTTGATAGAAACTTGCCCGCAAGGTTTTAGGATGTGTTTGCATGCTGCTCAGCTTTGCTGTTTGTGACTTACAGGGCTGGGAGCTGGGTACTCCAGCAAGAATCAGCTTCAGCCAGGATGTGTTTGTCTCCTTCCCTTTCTTCCACCTTTTACGTTTAGGCTTTCAAACTCACAATAGGTCACCTTGATGTAACATCACCTTTTTTCAGAGATCACGTGTTCCTAAGCCGGAGCCCTGGGGCAGCCATTCCTCCCGTGCTTTGCTCCTGCCTTCACCACTGGACACCACTATCAGATGCTGTAACTTCCTCAAACACAGATACTGATGCTGCAAACAGTTTAACAAATGTCTGCTGTTGTCCACTAATGCATAACTCTAGCTGGTGTTACACTTAAATAACATTCAGTTACTTTCATCTTGTGAAACTTTCTTTTAGGATTTACATATTTTGCCTTTGTTTCATTGAATATCTGTATTATATAGGTAGTGCAAAACTGTTTGTTTCAAATCATTGTTATCAATAATTCAATATATCTCCAACATGTCAGCACTGTAAATCTTCTTTTGTCCAAGAATCCACAAATTTTGGAATAAATAGTATTTTTGTGTCAGTTTATAATGACATATTCTGATCTTTGTAAGAGAAAACTATTAGGATTAAATTAAAACAAATGTCAGCATTACAGCCAGTGAAATTGGGGTTTTTTTTCTTTTGCTTCGGTTTCTGCTACTTAATACAAAAGAGAATCACTGCCCTTATAAGAAGACTGACAAATCCTATTGCAAAACTCCCTTAAATAATTTTAAACACCATATATCCTCTTATCTACCCTGGTCAGTTCTGAAAGGTGTAAGCTAGGAAATTTGTAGGAAACAACTAGTGTCAAAACCAGCTTAAGTTTTGTCTCTGGCCTCTGAACCTCGTGATTCTACCCTCACTGGCTCAACTCAATTACTTCTCCTAGATGATAGTCTCTATTAATGAAGTTTCTCCTCATGTGCAATGTATATGCTGAGCTAATTGCCTTCTAAAGAGGCGAAAATTGTTCTCTATTTTATGATAGCTGGAATAAGCAATAGTGATCCCAGCTTAATCCATGTAGAAAGAACTTAGTGAGAATTAAACTAAAGAGAGTAAGAGGGATACTCTTGAAGTGGTCTTCATGTGTAGAGCTGTGTGACAGTGACAGACATTGCAGGAGGCAATTGTAAAAGCAGGGCTGGGTAAAGCACTGGTTGCAGTATCTGTGTGAAGAATGAAGTATTCCACATGGGGTTTGCACAGAGTCCAGGGGAAGCCTGAGATTTCAGAAAGCTCCATAGGGAGAAACCAGCACTGATTTGGGAATGAGGATATGATGTGTATTCTTTCTAAGTAAATAAAATGAACCAAAGAAATACCAGATCCCTTTCAGACTAATCTAGTTGATGGCAATAACCTGGTGAAGGCCCATCTCTCTGTTAGGTCTTAGGGGTCAAAAGGAGCAAGGTCTGTATCCATCTAGATGGCAAAAGCAAAAAGCTTCCCAATATAGAGCAAAACTATATCGTAAGGCAGGAATTACCTACACAGACTTACCATACATGACTTCAAACATTCATTTTGGGTATTTGGATATTTAAGCTAGGAGTATGTAATCTCCGATCCAAACATACACATGCCTCCATAAATTAAAAAGTATTTACTGTAATCAAGACTTGCAACGTTATTATATATATATTATTATCTATCTCACAGCATACAGCTCTCACATGTGAACAGATTATTTGAAGACCAGATTTACAACAATCAGTATGCAAAAAAAAGAAATGCAGAACTATGATTAATAAAAACATAGACGCTGTTTTTGTTGTGTTTGCTAAATCAGAAACTGAAAGCTAATGTACCTTTCCACATGAAAAAACCTTAGCCATGAGAAACCCATATTGCTCTGAAACAATGTCCTTTGTTTTTTTTTTGTTTTGTTTTAAATTTAATTTTGCTTATCAAAGTTCAGTACCTTCAGGAGAGGGGAATTGAGCACATGTTAGTGTAGTGTAGCAGAAAAATAGGAATGTGTGTTTCGCCTTGCTATAAACATAAGGGAATGAAAGAGTTCTGCCCCATCTGTGTTTTATACAGTCACTCACTGAACAAAAGGACTCCTTTGTGACCAAGATTAGTTTTTGAAGGGAAGAAACAGAATCCTGTGGGATTTTTTTCCGGTATGGTAGATTAACTTTTGGAGGTTCATGGAGGATGAGTTAGCTAAGAAGACAGGGGCAAATGTCTTACCTATGTGGATCAGAATGAGGTGTAGGTCTACCGCTATTGAAAAAGATTTGGGAGCTTTGGTTTTGTACTACGTGCAGTGCTGCCATGGTTGCAAAAATCAGATTGTGTTGCTCACAGACTAAATGGTAAATGATTAAAAGACTCAAGTTGTCCTCAAGGAACCAAGTTCATTTTTGGAACTATATTTTCAAATACTGCCTATATAGAAGTGTTAAGAGAGACACACTGAGCAGCAACCAGGATTAGTACTCATTTATGCTTGGACTTTATCCATACCTTACTTCAAATAATATTTCCTGCTCTAGTGTATTCTGCAGGCATGCCCACTATAAATTGCAAATAGCAGAGCAACAATGGTATCTTTATGGTATCTTTAATAAAGTTTAATGGTTAACAGAAGATAATGTCATAAAACAATCTTATCACCTTCCAAATGAAACCAATTTTCCCATCTGTGATCTCTAAATAGTATTTGGAATCCATAGAAAAGATATAATGTTTAATCAGATTACAGTACAAAAAACCTATTGACTCTCCTTAGAGATTTTCTAAAATTACAGCATGTTCTCTCTTAATCAAGCCCCTTGTTGCTGAGAACAGGTGTCACTGTCCTCTGAGGAATGGATTTCTGTGCCCATTTAATGCAGGAAATGACAGTGTACACTAATCTTACTATACTGGTAGAGAGCATGTGACTTAATGCTTTTACTTTCTAAAACTCAAATTTTCCAAAAGCAATGAACTGTGTTATTCAGGCTTGTGGAATTCCTGTGCAAGGGATGTAACTGAACCTGCGGATGAAATCAATGGATGTTCAAAGCTCTACAAGATACCAGCCATGGTGAAACTCTTTCATACCCGGCTCATTTCACATAATTTAGAGCACCTCTCGAAGTACAGTAACATCGAGTGACATCTAATAGCCCTTGGAAGCAAGTGTTTGAAAGAGTTTCCTAATCTGGACACAACAGTGTTCAGTTTTCCTTGTGATATTCCACAAAATGTATTAAACAGGAAAGACACATTTCCTGGCCAGGTAAGGACTGACTGAGAATGACACAAACTCTAAAGCTGTCATCACTTAACTACACCAGATGAAACATCTGTAGGATGTGCCTGCTTTTATGCTATTTCCTTTTACCCATTCCTCAAAATCCTATGTCTGGCCACCATCCTGTCAGTTTTGTGTGCTAATCGTGTTGTATATTCAGCTGGAAAAATGGTATTCAAGAATAATTGGGAAAATGCTGGTTTTAATCTTTAAATGAAGCAACCAATAGAATTTAAGATGTAACTGAAGAAACGATTATCAAATAAAGGTTTTCTAATATTCATCTTATTAGATCAGATTATTAATAACAATGGCTCATTCTTTTTGTAGAGAAATATAACAGTGGCAGGAAATTGATTCTTTGAAATAAACATGAAGTCCTGCCTGACAACAAAAAATGATGTGTTTCTCTTCAGTACAGATGATTTTAAATTTATGAATAATATCTGTGCTCCTCCCTTACTGCATTAGTATTAACACCTAGCTATAAACACCACACACATAAATACATTTGATACATTTCAGCCCATAGGAAAACACCACCAAATTTCAAAAGCAAATCTTAAGTCATCTTGTATGTATTTGGAGCTGGGATAATAATAGTCAGCCACCAGGAAAGAAAGATTTGATAAGTTTTGGAATTAAAACTGAAGAATGCAATATAAATTCAGCATTCTGTTCAAGAAAACATTAACATTTTATAGGTCTTTGGTCTTGTTTTCCATTTTCTCAATTTAGGCTCCAGGCAGTTCAGGATGCTTGATTTATACCAATTACATATGATTGCCTTGTGTATTCTGTAACGCTTGGAACAATAAGGGGATGTAAACATCTCTGTTTCTGAAGCAATAATAGGTTTCATTTCAAATATGTTCATTATACAGCACATACTTTGAAAGAGAGATAAATCTGATTACTTTTTTGTTTACATTCAACTTACAAGGTAGGACATTGCTTGCCTCTTAGCACTGTAGTTGTGGGTTCTTGGCAAGGGAAAAATCAAAGAAAAAGAAAGCTCTGACAGATTTTTCTTTTTTTAAAATATCAGAGACAAAACCCAGTGAATAAAATACTGCATTTATCTGGGAGTGAATGTGTTCATCCAACAAAAATCCAACATTAACAATATTGTAAGAATGGTCTACACGCCAGGCTAATGCTGCTTCAATGACTTTTATTCAATTCAGTCTGTTCCTCTATTAACTAATAAAGAGGTCAATGTTATTTAGATAAAATCTACCTTTATTTTTAATCTTATTATTATAAAATAAGGATTTGTGTTTCGCTTCTCTAACCCTCTTGACTGGGTCTCCTGAAACTGGTATTTTCTGCTCTGTGGGAAAGCAGAGAAGTTTGATCTGACTTAGGGAGATCACACTGTTCTTGCTGGTATCTCTGCTAATCTTGTTCCCACATGTGGTCTCGGTGCCTCCCCAGCTCAGCCATGTGCCTTAAACTATTTCTGCTTCTTCATGCTCGCTGCCCATGCACACACTTCCTCCCTCTCTGAAAAAATAAAAAAGAAAAAAATACCTCAGCTCTGTCCCTCCCTCCCTTTGCTGGTGAAGGCTGGTGTGCACCATGGCAGGGATGTGCACGAGCCTGGCCCTTCATCTCCTCTGCACAGCAAGGCTTCTGGAGGCAGAGCTGGTGGTGGTCACACCTGCTGCAGGGCTTGAACCTGAGCTCCGGCCCTTGTGAAGGCTCAGGAGAAGTGAAAGGCATCTTAAAATAACATCCAAAACAACCTCTAGAGCTTTCAAAACAGGAGACATGAATACAGAAATGTCTGAAATCCCTTCCTTTCTCAGAATGGAGGTGCTAGATACAGCTGTCCTGTGAGAGATCTCTGTCCTTAGAAATAATTGCTCCTAGAAATAAGTGGGTACTTGCTTCTCTCAAAACCTTTCTGGGGATGTATGAAGGCAAGGAAAAGACAGCAGAAGGGAGTCTTTTGTTATTTCTTAACAAAGTTTCTCAAGTGCTATGTCTGGTTGGGAGACACAGTTTAATTTTCCAGGTCTGCCTGGGGGAACTAGACTCTTGTCCTTCTCCTTGTGCAGTGCTGGAATGCCAGGCTTTGAGTGTGATGTCACTGTGGATTCCCACCCTGGCAGTGTGTGTTCAAGTGCGCAGGACGAAGCATGGAGATGCTCCTCTTGCTGCTCAGAGCAGGCTCACGAAGCAGGGGTGAGCTCCAGCAAGGACCACATTTCACCTGAGCTGTACAGAGGTTCCAGAAGCAGAGCTCGCAGCAGAACCCTGGAGGTCCCTCCTGCCCAGAATTGCACTTAAAAATGCTTTTTGTCGTATTGCACTCCCTTGTGTGTCTGCTCCTGTGCTCTGTTGTGCTTGGTTGATCTTGGGTTCCTTTTTTCTTCAGCCACAGAGAGGGAAGGCTCCCTCCCTGAGCACAGTAGCTTTCTGCTGCCAAGTGGTGTGGATTTGAAATCCTCAGCCTGAGGGTAGGGACTGAACACAGCATTCCTGCTTCCTTGCACTGCTGTTACAGTCCCATTGCTGCTTCTATCCAAAATACAACAGCCAGAACTGTTTTCTGTGTGTAACGTGTCTTCTCTGTAAATATTATGTATGCTCTGAGAACACACAGCATTTGACATCCCAGCACGAAAACACCTACTAATTTGTGTGAATATGGACTGTACAATTGCAAGGCACCCCAGGAACTTTTAAGTACTACAATATTATTATTGAAGCAGTAGCTGGAAAGAAGAGGATCAGAAAAGCAGAAGAAAGAGTGAGACCTTTTATGTACCAAACCCCTCAGATATTTACAAGGGTAGACCACGGACTGAGGAGGGGGGCAAAGGCTGGTAAACTTAAGAGAACAGATCAGCCACATGGCAGCCTCCTGACTCCCTAATAACTTCCGGACTTGCTTTTGCACAAGTCCTATCAATAAATAAAATCCCCTTTTATCATGCATAACTGCAGGCAATATGATTTGAAAATATAACCTGGATTTTCTTTTCTGTACCAGACGTATAGGGCCTTTGGGACACACCATTTTGTATATGACTACCAAGTTTATTCTTTGCAGGAGCAAAGATGTTCTGAACAAAATTAACTTTAGGAATTATTAATAGTGACTCATAGTCACAGAGAAAATGAAATTGATTGAGTAAATGAATACTCAGCATAAGGGTTTATAAGAGCAGGGACCAGGACATAACCTTTGTCAGTCCACTTCATTTCAGATAGTTACTTAGCAAAAAGTGCATTGAGACTCTAGCTTGTTTTTCAGAGATTAAGTTAAAATACCTTTATGCAAATCATCAGGAGGAATTTTCAAAGGTCAGATGGCCAACTGGAAAAAAGGAGATCTTCTTTTTGAGCAGAAAAATAGTCCTGCCTAGCTAATCCCTTAGTAATTGAAATGCTTCTTTTTGTGCTCCACAGCACTTAGGCTGATTTTATTCAGCCTGTGTTTCTCTTTCTAAATGTCTGCAAATATGAGAACAAATGGTATGTTTTTTTATAAAGGGAAAGTTAGTATTATAATCATTCACATTTACCAAAGTTTATAGGCATGCTTCATGACATTCCCCTTTCCTCTCATTCCTCTCCAAACCTACTCAATTACTTAATTTAAATAATCACTAGATTCATATTAGTAATGTACAAGTTTCCCAAAGACTTAATTTTCCTTGTTGATAATATTAGAAACAGTTGAATATCAATATTTCAAACACTTAAAAGTGAAGTGCCTCAAGTGTTGCCTTAGGTGTTGCTGACTGTCGCCGACTTCCCCACAATGCAGACTGAAAGCACCTGCTGCTACTTCTCTCTTTGGTATCAGCTGCAGGTTTGTTTGCATTTTTTGTAACTGACTTCCACTGGCCATTCTCTGTTCTGACTACAATGCAGGGACTGGCAGTGGAAGGATATCTTCATACTTCCTGCAGGATTCATGTGGGGTGAGATCAGTAGCGCTCTCTTACTGCTCTGTTGCTGTTCCTCAACAATTAATTGTGGCTAGTGGTGCTCTCTGATTCCTCTGGACATGGCAGTTTCTGTTAATCCCATCATAAGTCAGGCTGTTAGACAGTTTGTTGTGTTAAAATAGATGGCATTAGCTTTCAATTTCTACATTTCCTAATTATGAGGCAGTTCTTAAAGGCTACTGAATGACATATGCTAAAGATGACTTCTTCACACATACCAAGAATTTATTGTGTAGGAGTCTTGTGAGAACAGAACAAGTACTCCTTCCAGATCTTTTTCTGTATTTTTGACATTATAGTTTCTACTTCTTTTTTCTGAATTTAACATCTGGAGACTGCAGATTTAACTGTTACTCAGTGGTTCATCATCATGACAAGTGTCTGAATTAAACAAAATTGACTTAAGGAGAAGCATTGAAGTGAGTTGCATGACAGAATTTGGCTTAGAAGCCTGACTGTCTAATGCTTAAATTGTGAGAAAGAGATTTTGGTACTGAAAAATCATTTTCGTCTAGAAGTGTATCCTGAAAGTTTAAACTTGGAGAACTCTGCATACTGAAATGAGGTCTAGGAAAAGACAGAGGAAAATGCACTGAATATGAGAACAGAATACTTTACTTTACTATATCTATGAGAACAAAGTTGAAATCATTGCAGAGAAAAATTTAAAGCCTATGTCCTCTGAGACAAACCAGGAAAATGCTTGTGACGTGGTTTAGAGACTCAGTGGAGAGCGAGAGCAGTCTCTTGGTTCTGTGACTGCTCTCTGCAGCTCTGCAGTTTCACACCTGACAGCCCAGTGGCACATCTGCTTTGGTGGGCCTCAGCCCAACAGCTTTGACCAAAGTGACAAATTTGTGACTCCTTTCCCTCTCTCCATTTCTTGGCAATACCTTAGCTGTGGTCATCTTTTCTTCCTTGTGATTCCATATTCATTTAAATTAGACAAAGGCTAGTGGTTCAAATCCCACTGGACTATGCAGAAACATTTGCTGGCACAGTTGGTAAACTGGGAATTTTTAAGGGTGTTTGTGGGAGGTGGTGTTTTTGAGTTTTGTTTAACTTTGCTTGTAACAGAATTTTTTCTTTCAGCTGATGTAACTTGATGTGCCTGTAATGTCTTCAACACTGCTGCCCCCCAAGCAGCCTCAGAGATCTCAAAGGGTGTTTGCCAGCTCATAAAAACAAGTGTAGGATACTACAGAGGTTTTGCTGTAATGCTGAAAAACAAATGGTTCTCTCAACATCAAAGCTGAAACACGCTTCAGAGGCTTTGTGTCTCATTGGACAGTTACAATTGGTCTCATTGGTCAGATTACAATATGGAAGTTCTGAACAGGTTTTCAGGCTGTTGGGATATTTCTAGGTTTATCTAGAATGATAGTCTGTCCTCAGTATCTGCATTAAGTTGTTTGATTTCATCTGTACTCACACAATGCAAAAACTTACCATCTCCTGAAATATTAATCCCTTTCTAAGTAAAGTAAGTCAGAAAGTTCCATACGAACTGATACAGGTTAAGGTAGACAGTCATCTGAAAGTAATGTGTCCCAAATGGATCTTTTTACCTTCTGCATTTTTAAAAAAGAAGGGAGGTTTATGATATAGAAAATTGTAAGAGGAGTTTAATTGGCAGAGAGTGTGAAGACTGAATTTCTTTACCTCTCTCGAGTGAAAAATTGCTTTGGATGCTAGCATGCAATTTCCCTGATGTGAAGGCCTACAGAATATCCACAGGTCATCTCCCTCAAACTTCTTCCACACCTCCAAAAAGGGAGAGTGCTTTCTGATGCTACTTGCTAATTGCAAGCAGCTTGCTTAGTTAGGTGCATTATGGCCCTTCTCCATCCTTGTCAGGCACCTTTAGCAGGAAAGGTAGAAAGACAGACACACGTTGCCATATCCACAACTGAAGTTCTATGGTTCCACTGGTTGCAAACACACTTTTTGTCCCTGCTGGGACCTGGCAACCTCTCTGAACATAATACAGCTGATCCTTTGTCACCCATTTTGAAGTTCTGCATTAATTCGAGATAGCTCAGAAAATCATCTAGAAATCTTTAAGTTAGTTTAAAAACTTATTAACTCTCTCTTTAGTCAGAGTTTAGTTTTCAGTTTAGCCCTGAAAAGTGCTTGCTGAAGTAGAAGAGTGTGGCGTTGAATGGGACATTGCTGCAGGGTAGAGCACTGGCAGCCACTGAGCTGGCACTGCTTGGGCTTGCTCAGAATCAGGACTTGCCAACTCAAGCCCAGCATCATGCTGGTGTAGTCCTGCTGTGTTGTTGTCCCAGACAGCATCTCTGAACAGCTTATGTGTGTACACCATTGTAGCTAAAACTACCTCAGAAGTCTGACCACTATATCCCATATATCTCATTTTGTGATGTGGATGTGCCCCATAGCAGTAAATTGTCTTCAAAATGCTACTCTTTAAAGCAGCTGTCTTCTAAGTCAAACTCTAGTGGACAGAACCCATTTGATTTACTTTTCTCCTTCATATCTTATAATTTATAGTTTGCCCCTTTCATAAAAGTATCTTTTTATTTTGTGACATTGGAAAAAAGTCTACAAAACTATTTGGTATTGCCATTTTTATTACCCTGTCCAGTTTTATGAGAACAGTGCTATTTCATATGTTTCCATTTATCTTCCAGACTTCTTCATGTTCCAGTAATTAAAAGAAGAGATTAGATATCCAGCTGGCTTTATAAGGCAAAACCAATATTTTTATAGCAAAGTAGTTAAAATCATGTTTAGGTATGAGATAGACCCAAAACCATTCTGTTTAAAGTATTAGTAAGTGTTTATTCTGTGCATTCTGTGCATTGTTACCCCTTACAGTGTTTTGAAAGGGTCATGAAGATGACTTTCAGCAATACAAACCACATACCAAACTCTACCTTCATATTTTAATTAATATGCAATTCACATTCTTTCTAAGAACACTTCTGGCTAACATTCCAGAGACTGGATTTGAAATTAATCTGACTTTTATGAGTTTTGAAACACGGAAAAAATGAAATTGCCTGTAATGCAACTATTTTCTTCAATAGTCCTCAGAAACAGAAGTATTAATAACCTAGGTTGCAAAAGTAAAGCAAAGGGACAGAACGTTTTTAAGGATCAGTGAGGAAAATACTAAATTCTCTGTTCTAGTTCCGCCTCCAGGGCGCTATAGGGTCATTACATCCATTACAGAGTACCAAGTGCTGTGCTACAGAAGCCATCAGGAAGAAGAGCCTGAGTTGTCCTGAATCGGACATGAACTGCCCAGGGGGTGGCACTCCTGTAACACGCTTGTTGCAATGACAGTAGGGAAAATCTCTGAAGGCATATCCGGCTCTGTGTCAGTCTGTTGAGCCTTCTCAGGCAACCAAAAATCCACTGCCATGTGACTTACAGATAACAAAGAGGTTTAGAGGTGTGACTTGTTGGTCATCTTGTCTGCGGTGAGTTCTAAGAACTCCTTTTTCAAACAAAATCAGCATGATATTAATTTGCCTAGTATCATTCGCCTAGATGCAAAATGATCATTAAATTATTATTATTATTATTATTACTACTACCACTACTACTACTAGAAGTAGTAATAGTACTACTAGAAGTAGTAGTAGTAGTAGAAGTAGTAGTGCATGTGAGATACAAATTCATATGTACATCTGTAATGCAAACCATTTCCACCTTGACTTCCACAACACAAATAAACCTGTAGCAGTTCTAATGAATGAATTCACCACACAGTTTCTTTCAAAGTGATTTTGTAATGTTAATAAATCCTAGAATTGCCATTGTTGTTCCTGGGAAAATGAAAATGAGAACTTGACCCATTAAGTAACCAACAAATTTGAGCAAAAGTTTTAACTGTTGGTGTTTTCCTTTAATTCATGTATTCTCTGACCTACTATTGTGGTTCAGCTTGCTTAGTGCCGGCTCTTTTCTTGGGGTGATTCAATTTGAGACAACAGAGCAGGATCATATTTTTGTCTTCTTGGGCATGGGCCGGAGGTAGAGCAAAATCAGTTTTGCACAAGTAAATTTTTCCTCTCCTCACGGCTGCTTTTGCTTAGCCAAGTAAGAGGATTTACATTTTGTTAATCACTTATGGGTGAGAGGTATAAAAATACTTTAATTTAACAACGATTCAAATTTTGGACGGCACTCCTTCTCTCATCAAGATTAAGGTGAGGCTTTATAGTATTTTCAAGGATTAGTGCTGACTTGGGAGAGAGAACTCCTTTTCATGCCATTGCATGAGGGGGAAAGACAAGGTCAGGCAGCGATTCTGGGAAGAGCACAGCTGCCCTTGCCACAGGTTACCCACATACTATGCAAAGATTCACTGACTGTGGTTTTTGCAGAAGGGCTACTGGGACTGTGATCCCAAAGAACTACAAAGAACTACAAAGAACTGTGATCTAGGAAATATTTGCATGTTGGTTGCATATTCCTCTAGCTCAGCTGCCTGCAATACATCACACATGAAAGGATTTTACGCTGCAGTGTAGAAAAAGTACAGCTTGCAGTATAGCCTTTAGAGCCATCTTCTGGGGAGAAAATGGACATCTGCCGATGTATTACGGCTTCTTAAAAAAAAATCAAAATACAAAAATGCAAGATGGCATTTTACAGTGCACATTTTGATTCAGAAGCAAAGATCTCCATGATCATTGTGGAAGTAATTTATTAGCTCATAAATCATCTGGGATCTTCTGAAAATATCCATAGGAAATTTTACATTCTTTAATTAACTACCAGGGGATATTTGAAAGCGGGTGAAGCTGACACATTTTGTACACACACCCACACACATACATGCGTGCACGCAACCCCTCTTTTAACTTGCAACAAATCCTAAGAAATTGGAAAAACCTATAGAATGAGTAGAATTACCCAGAGGATTTGGGTTCAGTTCTGAAATCAACAAGCACAGGCTTTTGTCAGTCCGGACTCAAATTTCTGCTCTTTATTCTTAGCCCAAATGAAGCTTCTGTTTGGCTAACAACAAAACCAGCAACATTTCCTTGATACAGGTGGCTGGTTTATGTTTTTGTTCTTAGCTATGTGCTACACTGCTTATTTTTCATCCTAGGTTTCAGTGGCTTTTAAGGAAAGCTGAATATGCTTTCACTACTACTGTCAGACCTGGAAAACCATCAGAGTCCACCACATGTACAAGTTTGTTATTACTTACCTGAGAAGGGCATAGGAAACATATATGTAATTTTGGCATTATTGAGCAATTGTTGCAAAACTGCTGTTAGGTATTATTCACGCAATGAATACTTGAAATGTCTGGTTTCATGCTTTAGGCAACGCCACATCAGCTGACAGTATATTTCTTGTATCTTGAAAGATGTTTATGTGGTAAAAATTGCAGTAATTGTCTTACTGCATAGGCTTAAAGGCGGCATTACTTGGGTCAGCTGGTACCTTCACCACCAAATAATCCCATGAAACTGGCAGGACAACTCAAGACATAGGACACTCCTAAACAGAATTTAAAATTTACTCTTCTACCTCATGCAAGATGTGTATATATAGGTTAAATTCCATTATTTCCTCGGATTGTCTAAGGGAAGTTTTGATTTTCTCATGTTTCTTGATACCTTTATGACCATTTCACCATTTTACACAGAGTCTTAAAGAATGCTACACTTGTGTAAAAACGACCAGGAAAAATCCAGAAGAACAAATTTGTTATGGCATGCATTTTATGACAAGGATTTGGTTACGGTTGCATCTCTTCTGAGGTTGAAAAGTGAGTATTTCAGTACTGTACTCCTTCAGGGGTAGTGGGTTTCACTGAGACGGGTATATTCCTGTGCCTAGCTTTGAAATTATTTCAGAATCAGTGTCACTATGTTACAGTTAATAACACAAAAGAATGTCTTTCATCTCCAGAAGCAATTTACAGCTTACAATAAACTGGCACATAAACTCTTCAGAAAGATCACTTTGGGCATTAACTTCTGCTGCACCTTAGAAGTCTGTTTACTCATGAGAGTCAAAATGTTTTGCTGAGCGGACATTAAAGCCTGCAGTTCCTTGATTAAACTTATCACATGATACAGTGAATGTTAGAATAGCTCCTTAATACAGGTGCAGCATATCAAAAATACAGGTTATGCACACTGTGATTTTGAGGGAAAGCTTTGATTTTTGTTAATCTGATAACACAAGAATAGCATTTGAGGGGTTATTCTGCTTTTTGCTGGTATTAACATTGGAACCAAAGTTAAGCTTTAATACCAAGGCCAGCTGTTATCTCATCCTCTACAGCTTTAACTGCAGTATTTTCATACATTTTAGGGAACGTTGATTTTTATTGATTACAGATTGCTTTAATTTATTTAATTCTCTGGCTCAGTTCTTAACAGATAAGATGTACATGCAAGATACAGATGTCACTTGCATTAAGGAACTTGATTTATGGTAATTATTATCTTGGGTAGGGCTGGGCAAGCAAGGCTGTTTTCTGTGTCTGGGATTTGTAACTAGACCTTTTAAGTGTTTGGGGTTTATTGTTCACTTGCTTCATAGGAGATCAGTGAAAGCATCAAAGTAATTGCATAGATTACGTAAAACATAATACAATTATTGATTTGGGAATATGTGTGCATTGTTGTTCTAAGAGGATTTCTGTAAGAACCAAAAGCTAAGACTTTGGGAGTTTGGGTGGGGGTCACTGAGGTTTTTTTGAGCTTTTTCTTCTATTGCTTCAGGTTCAGAATAGGTTTTCAGGGGCTGGTAGTGGAGCTAGTAGTGCAGAGCTAGTAACAATATAAGGACCAGAAAACAATTGCTGTGAATGTACACTATTAAAAGTGAAAATAATAAAAGGATTTATTTATGAATGCAGTATTACTTGCTAGTTTTCTGCCTTTTCTGTTTCTAATCACAGCTGCACTCCACTCTTTGTTTTCTCTGCCACCTCTGTTATTGAAGCAGGCTTTCATTTCTGGAGATGAACTTGAGTGTGCTCACATTTGGGAACTTCTTCTATTTTAATGTGACTGCAGGCAACTCTGAAAGTCCACTCACTGTTGAAATCTATGGCAATGCTCTCTCCATGACTGAAACTGTCTGATAGGCTTGCATTGCCTCCTTACCATCCTGTTATTACTCACATTGTTACTTCATATAATTTATTTATTATTGTTATTATGTCCTGTCCATATGTTTGTGATGATTTTCCACTCATTTATTTTGCCCATGACTGGTACAAGTGGCATGTCACTAGCAATGTAACAATATATTTATAACTTTGTCTTAATAAATTTTCTCCTCTATTCTTTCTTCTCAAACCTTCCTTGGATCTTTCAGGCCCTTTAAATTATTTCTGCAGCTGTGGCCCTTAGGAAGTGTGGGAGGACTAGGAGGCAGAAGCAGCAGCAGGTAGTGGAGTTTGCTCCTATTAACCTCAGAGCCCTGTCACAAATGTAACATCTTTCTGTAAACCACGTTTTCTTTCACACATTCTTCTTCCATTCCTGCTTCATCTATCCTTTTATGCTTCTTTGCTTCCCGCTCGTTTTTGCATTAATAAGTGGAGCACAGTTCTAGGAAACTTTTGACTCCCCCTTATCAAATAGATTTGGTTGTAATGCTGCTGAAAGCATAACATTATTTAAGCCTGAACAAAAGAAATGTCACACAACTTGTAACTTGAAGCATACCAACTTTAATTTTGTCACTGAAATGAAGAAGGGAATCTTTGCATTATTTAAGACTGGATTTTTTTTTTTTAATAGCAACTTTCCTTAAAACAAAGGCTGTACATAGAGAACGAAACATTTTCCCAGTACTCTTGCTTCAATTCTTTACTCTATAAAGTACAAAGCCACTGGAGCTTATACTTCTGGAGAAAATAGGAGAGCTGAGACAGATGGAATACTGTACTCTGCATCTTACGCTCATTGTATGGAAAGGAGCATGAATTTTCCTCCTGCTGAATTTTTAGCATGCTATTCTGGGTGAGCAATACCTTACAGTTAGCAGGCAACTGTGACTGCCAAGGCTGGATTTGATCATGGCTAGCATGAGGCACTGGATCACTGAGATTCCACATCTGTGAAACAAGGATTTGGGATGTCATTATCACAAGGTACATGGTACCAGCAGCTCCCCTTCAAAATGCCTGCCTGACAGCACCCTGGCTTTGACTTCATCTGCACAGAACATGCAAAGGAAATGGCAGAGCACAGGAGACAAGGTGTGAGCATTAAAAAGCATTCTCTACAGCTTTGTAGTTCTGGACATCTAAAAATACACCATAACAATAACTTGGATCTTTTCAGCAGGCATGGTTTGAAAAGAAGAACCAATTTCCTTAAGGAGGTTTGTGGGGTTTTTTGGGTTTTGTTTTTTTAAACAGGGCTATATAAACAGCCTATTTTAAGTTACCTTGGCAAGTAGGCATATATTTAAAATTTGTCATGTGCTTTCAGAAGTAAAAGGGTTGGGATTTTTATTTTCTCTAGGCATTCTTCTGCGCATTAAGAATGATGATTTAGTATTCACTAGAGAAGAGAAGGCTAAGGTGATACTTGTTTAAAAGCAGAAACACCTAAGAAAATTAACAGGAATAATATAGCAGGTCTTAGAAACACCTTCAGACAATCTCTCACATCTCTAATCCAGTCTCATAATGATACCATGCTACCACAGAGCCCATCATCTTTACACAGGTGACCAGTTGTCTCACAGAAAAAAAATCCTGTGGCCTTGCAGAAATTTATAATCTTTGCTTTAATTTCAATAGTAATGAATAAAGCATTATAAAATGCTTCCCAGTTATATGGAGCCACCTTGCAGCAGAAGCCAGTATTCCACAGGGAACGGGGAAGGGTGTGCAGGGGAATGGGATGGGCTTCTTGGGTTTTGCTCATTAGAATACACATCTTTAGGAAAAAAGGTGTATATTGGGAAATGAGAACATTTCCTCTTAGGAAAGTACTTAACATATGCGTTTGACAAGCTGAGCTACCAACTTGCTGAGTTAACAGCTGTTACCTGTAAACTTCATGAGGGCAGGGAAGGGAAGAAAATCTCCAAATGGGCAAATTTAAGTTGTGCATAAGCTGTTTCATAGCAAGGAAGAAATAATTTTACCCTAGTCCTAGGACTGCGGTAATTACACTGTGCTAGAACACGGTGTTTTGGGAACACAGATCACCTCTTGGATGGCTTTGGCCATTAAGTGCTGTGGTACTTCTGGCACGTAACCTTATTCCAAGTAATTTTTTCATGACACTCCTGGGTCTGCCTGCATGTTTGCATACAAAAGCTTCAAAAAGAGGCTGGTAGGGGCTGAATTAGAACTGTCAGATGTCAGCAATTAAACTCCAGCATTATCACCATGTCTAGACACTAGGCACTCCTAGGGCACCTCATAGCAGCTTCATCACTTCATCTTTACCACAGTGAAGACATTTTTACCTATTAAGCAATATTAAGATTTTGCTTGTGTTCCCCAAGCTTTCCTTTATACAAGAGGATACTTAGGAGCTCTTTACATGACTAGTGAGCAAGACTTAAGCTGGTTTTCTTTCCTGTTCTTGAATCCAGGAACACTAAATATAAGGTGGCAAATGTAACAGGCAAGAAGAATCACACCAGTTGAGCTGGTATCTTTAATGAATTGAATTTGCCAGGTAACTCATATAAAGATGAGAAAAATCTAAGTATAAACCAGTTTTGTCAAAGAGAAGGCTGTTGAAGGTGACAGGAAAGCTGAGCCACAGACTGAAGTGAACAGCTGACACTACACGCTGTTATTGTGCAGCTGCCTGCATTTACATGGAAAGATGCATTTCTTGGAAACCAGTAACATACAACTGTTTTAAATGATGCTTTTTTTTCCCACGCTCATTTGTGTTGTTCACAAGGTTCAGATAAAACTTCAGCTATGGGATAACCAGATGACATTACTTCACAGGACAGGACAGTGTAAGCCATCATCAGCGATGTGTCCAGATCCTGGTGACGGTTCCCACATGCAGGTCATCGTTCAGCTGAGAGGTACTGGCCAACTGTGAGTGTCGCTCCAAAATGGCAGCATTTTAGGGCAATCTTCTGGATTGTTCATTACCCATATGTGGAAGGAGCCAAGTTCTGATGATTGCACTCATTTTTGTTTATCAAATCTTGAGACTGTACTGGCCTGAGAAGATATTTTTACATCAGCAACTGTATTTAATAAAGGTGTCCTTTCAACTATCCTCTTCTACTTCGTATGGAAATCTGCCCTGTATGCACTATGTGCCTTGTAGTTATCAAGCCACAATTAAACTCAAGTACAGTTTTACTTGAAATTTTTAATAGTAGTACATCTTCAGCCCGTAAGAGATGAAGATTAAACTGTGGCCTGATCCAGTTAAGTGCTATGTGTCAACAGAATTGACAGGTTCATGTATTACAGCTCCTGGAAGAGCCTGTCAAAAGTTGTGTGTCTCACACCTTTAGAGATAAACCTCCTAATGATTAGATGCACACTACATCCAAGTATCTATTTTAAATATCTTGCTCAGCAGCTCCAGATGTTACCAAGATGCCTCGTCCTCTAGGAAGGAAACTGTCCTTCCTACATGCTTCTATTCCACCAGTTGCATCCAATACAAACACCATCAGCTAACAGATGAAATAAAGTCCCTACATACTTAAGATTGTTGCTGCTCAGATTTGGACTCTGCCTTATAGGAACAACTTACTCATTTGTGAATGAGTAAAGGGAATGTAAAGGGAAATTGCTGCAAACAATTCACAAAGCTGCTCCACAGCGTCACAATGTAGAAGGCTGCTGGGGAGGGCACAAGACAATCTGTGTTAATTTGTAGCTGGCAACAGATTACGAAAAAGGCTGCAGGAGGAATATTTGATGCTGAGAAAAACAGAACGATCATAGTCAGAAAATAAGAATTTTAAGTGGATAAAGCAAAAATGTCAGGTATGTATTATAGGAAATGGTCCATCCTATCAAGAATTACATAGTGATTCATATAGAAGGATAGAAGGCCCTTTAGGCTTTGCAAGTGAGCTAAAGTCCTCCTCCTCTAGGTGAAAGCTGAAATTTACACTTAGAAGATAAAACATTTATACGAAAGAAAAAAACCTATACTATGTCTTTAGTCATTTTATGATGAGTATGTCTCCGGAACAATCTCTAAAATCAACTTCTAAAAACTAATCTATGCTAACATTTAGTATTCTTTTATTCACACAATTATTGGATTTGAGGCTATTCAGTGATGTCCCACTTGAAGAGGTATATGAAACTATTACTATATGCAGTACTTAAGTATCAAGTGCAAAATTTCAAGGATCTTCATCTAATAGAAACTAAAAATTTCCCCTCACTTTTATCTCATTTTGGTCTTGCCTCATCTATTTCATTACAAAGCTTAAAGAATGTAAGATTTCTAAGTACTATTCTACTGAGTAAATGCTGACTTCAGAGAAAATGCCATGTTCAGCTAAGCACTTAATTTGTATACTCAAACTGTATACTTTGGGATTAAAGGTGATTAAAGGTTGTTTGGCTTTTTTAAGATGAAGTCACATCAGACATGTAATCAGCTGGCTGTGAGTCATGCTTTGGGAATATCAGCAAGCCCATTTCTGCACTGACCTTTTAGTTTCTGTCTTTCAACTCTCTAGAGCCATCCTCCACAATTCAAGATTTTGTCTATGATGCATGGGGGAGCCACAGGCTCAGCCAGCAGAGAAGCCTGGTCAGCAGCACCAGCTCTGTGAAGGCTTTTCAGAAGTGGCCAGGTGAGTGGAGCAGGCCGATGGCTGCTTTCCTCACCTCCAGCCCAGGACTGCCATTCCCTACCTACTCACGTGGAGGCAAGTTTCAGCTGTGATGTTGATGGGCTTGTCGTACTTACAATCTTACTAATTTAACAGTTTTCAAATTTTAACTCTTCTATATAAAATAAATTGTACATCTGCATTCATAGATACCACCACGTAATTTCCTCCTCCATCACCCCAAATGTCCATATTCAGCCAGTCTGGGAACCAAAGGTATATAAGCCTCATCCAAACTAAAACCAAACTCCTACAACACAACAGGTTCCCCTTGTTTGAAATCAGGGATTAAAAATTCAGTGTGTTCATTTAAATTAGATGCTCTTTTCATGTTTTATGTGTTAACCTTGAACTCCAAGGAGAACAGTACTTCTCATAGATGTCTATGCTATTAATCTAAGACCTGGATACTGTGACCCAATAAAAGCAATGCAAACTGATCCTTCACTTTGCTCAGGGATGTGAAAAGGCAGCAACACAATACATCAACAGCTTCAGCAAGCAGCACAGTGCTAACACAGAAGTGGTCAAAACGTAATTAAGTAAAAATGAAAGAACTTAATAAAAAGTCACTGTTTCTTCCAATATCTGGTATTATTTCTTAACCTACACAAAGTTTAAATTTATTAGCACTTAAGGTGTTCTGATAATGGGTGAGATCCAGTTAACAAGAGAAGCCTCTGCCCAAATTAAGGTGCAAATGAGACCATATGCCAAGTCAATAGCATGCATTTAACAATGAACATGAGGCAGAGAGAAAGAAGAGAAGATTCTGTGGAGACTTCATTGCACCTTCCAGTATCTGAAGGGGCTTACAGGGAAGTCAGAGAGGGACTCTACAATCAGGAATTGTAGTGACAAGGAGTAAGGGGCACAAATTGGAAGAGGGGAAATTCAGGTTACGTATTACGAAGAAATTCTTTACTCTAAGGGTGGTGAGATACTGAAACAGGTTACCCAGGGAAGTTGTGGATGCTCCATCCCTGGCAGTGTTCAAGGCCAGGCTGGACATGGCCTTGAGTAACCTGGTCCAGTGGGAGGTGTCCCTGCCCATGGCAGGGGCAGTTGAAACTAGATTATCTTTAAAGTCCCTTCCAACCCTTAAAATTCTATGATAAAACCATCAAAACCTTTTTAGCCATAAACCAGAGTATGCTTATACCCTTCTCTCTATACCCATGACATTTGTTTTTCCAAGTCTGCTGCTGCCACTAGTATGACTGCACAAATATGCTCACTTTTATCATGGTGACAACCAGCCCTAACTACTGCTGTTTCTAGTCTCTCTTTTTTTTCATAGATAACACAAACTGCCCCCACTGTGGGTTATCTACTTTCCTTTATATATCTGATTAATGATTGTAGCTACTCTCTCATTGATCCACAAATGGCCAAAATAAGCTTTTTGTGTTTGGTTTTTTTTTCGGTTTTTTTTTTTTTTTTGCATTGGAGTGATTTAGGTGGCTTTTCATGTGAAGTTTAATTACAATTCTGAAAATAACCTTACTGTACACTATTAGGAAGGAAGGTATGAAAAAGCCCGAAGACTTTCTATTTCTAACTTTCTTAATGAGATACTATATTGAACATCCCACCTTTTACAGAGTCTAATAACCTGCCTTCCACATTTCAGTTACATAAATTCTTTCACTTTAAGATTCTTCATGAAAAATACAGCAGATGAGAGTATCGTGTTTGTCAAGACTGTATCAGAGAACAATGTCTTAATTTATCATCTGAGCCAAAGCACTTGTGAGATGAAAAGCAAATGTAGCTCCGTATATAGCAGTGAGTGAACTAAGCCTGTTTATTAGAGTGATGATTTAAGAAATATTTTACATTAATGACCCTGTCTGTACCAAGGCTAGTCAGAGTTTCTTAGGTACTACAAGAAAAGCTTATGTTTTTGTCTCATAAAAACAGGGCAAACTATCAAGCTATGCAGAAGTATTACACACAGAATTAATTTTAAAGCTGGGTTTCAAGAAATACTAAACTGATATTTGGATCCACGCAAACCTATGAAAACATGGCAAGTGCTAAAAGCAATGGGCAAGCGGATTCTAAAGGATAACTGATCCTACCCTAAGTTCTTATCATACCTTGTTCAGAAAATAAATTATCTATTTGGTTGTTTGGACATTTTTCCATGTTACACATGGATTACATTTTTCTACCACTGTAATTTTGAAGATAAAAAGCAGGCTTAAATTATTTGCATGAGTACATACATCTGTTACAATTTAAAAAAGCACATTAGAGACACCTGATTAAATACAATGTAAGAGTATCTCAGTTTGAGCTACAGAATACATATGAATTGCTCCTACTTGTGTAATACACAAATTCGTCTCAGAGATGATTGCTTCTCCTGGCCCTTACACTCACCTACTGTCTGCAATTCAGTTTTCATGACTTGCAGCATTTGGAATGGAATAGGATCAAGTTGCTGGTTTTGACTTCTACGTCCAAAAGTGCATTTCTGACACCAAAAGGAACCCTCCTGCACCAAGTAACAACCCACAAACAGCGATTACAAAGCAGTCAGTTGTCTAAGATGTTCAGATACCTTATCAAATAGCTTTAAAATAGATATTTAATATATACTTGTATATTTAGTTAAAATTTTCTTTGGTAATACCCAATAAGCTCCTTTTTTTTGAGTATCTATCCTTATGGTAGCTGTAAGGTTGGATACATGCTAAAAGCTACCTCTCTTGAAACCAGGAAAATAGAATACCAATCAAAACTGAGTCATACACTTGTCAAAATGTTCCTGAAAGAATTCTCAAATGGTAACTACCCATAAGAAGTAAAAATAGAACCCAAACTCTAACAACACTGTCCTACTGCAGAGGTTTGTACAATGCATCCAAGATTAATTCAGACTATCAAACAGACAACTAGAGGCTGCAGTAAATCCGGCAAGTAGTAATTAAACATATCTGAACTAGTTTATAAATTATTTAACACAATATTTGAGTATGGCCGATGTTAGATCTGTATCATAACTCGGATACACTTAACTAAAACACCCCAAAGTGACAAGCCTGAAGTGGGTAACCAACTAACCAAGTATATACAATCCAATTCCATTTGTTGCTTAAAGGTTGAGTTGTGGTATCAGTACTAGATTATACAGAAGCACTTCTTGCTATTTAATACACGTAGCTTTAGCAAAACTTGTAAAAGTGCTGGAAACAGGTACAACCTCAAGCACCAGTCTGCAACTACAACTTCAAATTGGTCACAGCAGCAGGATAATAAAAGATATGATCTTGTTTATACTGAGGTGTCAACAATTTAAGTGTAGGAAACTGTAACTTCAGTATTTTCTTTAGTAATAGAAGCTCAAAAGTTTCAGATAATGAAAGAATAAAATCAATATGACATTCAGTGTAATAATATTTTAAAAACCCAACAAATAAGTGCAACTTTGGGCTGCTGGGGAAAATGCTATTTATTATACATTTAAATACAAATTTGAAATGTGTTGTGGACACATCTGCAGGGTTACAGGTAAAAAAAATGTACAAAGTTGTGTTCTGCATCTCTCCAGACTGACACTTCAGAAAAAAATTCACAAAATACCAAGCAAGAGTTCATCTTTGTAAGAACAGCCAAGGTAATAATGCATAAAATCTTTTGCTTGGCATATTATCTTTGTTCCCTTCCTGCATAAAGTACCTACAGTTTGTAAACAGTCTTTAAAAGTGTTAACAGCTTTAAGGAATGTGTAATCACAGTTCATCCCATAAAGAATTATAATGCTACACAGTAGTTTCGTGTTTCCATAACCCAGTTCGAATATTACCAGTACTGTCTGCAGTGAGCAAAGGTCCATCCTGTCCACTGCTTTTAAGTGGTCCATTCTGGATGGCTAAATTTAAGCCGTAAGATTTTTGTTGGTTTTCAAGTTCAGCTGCTATTGGTTTCCTTAGAATATCTTTTTTGTTGTTGGTAGCTATTGTTTTCTCAGTATTTCTGCTAGTTTTTGGAAGTGTACTGCAGGCATCACTGCTGTCTTGCTGGGACTGGTTATACTGACGTTCTCTGTATGCCAGATAGGCTCTTCGGCTCCTCGAGTGCCCCTCGCTGTTGCTCTGACGACTTTTGGGTAAGCCATTCTGCACACTTCCTTCCACACTCGTGGGAACATCATAGGCATATTCCCTCAGCACTGCGAGCCTGCTGGCACGATGGCCCTTGCTCCTGTTCTTGTGGTGCCGGCTTGGGTGTCCATTTGTCCGAAACTGTACCTCTAATGGAGCTACGTGCATTTTGATATCATTATCTACTGAATGTTCAGTGAGACTGTTATCAAGTTGAGGACCTGTGTTCAATGGCAGAGAAGTAGGGTGGCACTGAGCTGCTGCAGCTTGTAAGTTAGTTAGTTTACAACCTTGAGAGGAATTTTTTAGGCTTGAGGCACTTTTATTTGTGCATGAGGATTCTGCGCTACTGTTGGTGCATTTCGGGGCCTCTCCGTTGGTTCCACTGGAACTGGAGGGTGGCACATTTACTTGCACTGAATATGTACTCCTTCCTGGGCAGCAAGTTGTTATCCAAGCATGCCTGACATCTTCCCTGTTAACACAATGGTGCACCATAAGAAAGGCACTGAGACTTAAACATGTTGCCCCAAAAAAACAGCTGAAGATCAGGTCTATAGGATAATACAGGGAGATGGACAGAGCTCCAAAGATCCACAGTGTAACATACAAAACCAAAGTAAGGCCCACTCCCAGAAGCTGTGCTTGAAAACTGTGCTCATTCTCCAAAGCAGACGTGGACACCAGGGACACTGACAGTGAATCCTGATGGGCCAGTTCCCCGTGTTCATTGGTGGCCAGACGCTGCTGCTCCTCGACAGGTTCCTTCAGCTCATATTTGCGTTCAGGGTGACGCTTTAGTTGTATGAATATGCTGAGAAAATACATACAGTTTATGAAAATTATAAAACTAGCAGGGCCATAAAATGCTCCTAAGCTAGGTTCCCAAGCCATCCAGCAACTGCAAAAGAAACAAACCAAAGAATAAATTAATATCTTCGCACAAGTCACTTATGCTTTTTCAGTTCATTGAAATGATCCTGTCTGTGCTACGTTTTCTGGAAGAATCAGAATTAATTGCAACTAGTATTCAGAGAAAAGCAAGCCTAAGAAATCTGACAACAGAGCTCTTCCTTATAGGGTACTTACTAAGGCGCATTAGGTCTGCTGCCGTAATTTCGGATGTTTGCTGCAGCTGTTATTCCACAAACTATGATAGGGATCCCTCCACCAATAAGGTAAAACCTAAAAAATAAAAACAGTTTATCAGTAGCTGCTTAAGTGCAATGGATTTTTTTCAGTCACCATGAAGTAAATAAGAGCTTTCCAGGATTTGGGAAACAGACAAGTTCTTTATGACACTAAATAGGGTGCATCAGGTTTGGGCTTTGGTAGTATCAATTGTTTTCTAAGTCCTCCTCAGTACAGTTTTTCTCCTCCTGCTGCAAGCTGCCTCTCTCTCACAGCTGCTCACTCCCACCTCTCACTCGCAGACACTGAACAAAAGTATACAGTGTTAGAAGAAGCAGCAAAAGCTGTCAGTCAGAAGTTGTAAACTGCTGGAAAAGAATAAAGAAACTTAGAATGAAAATACTAAGTGGTATGTTCCGTGTTCCAGAGGTGAACTTGCCTAATATTACATACACTGTTACTTGAAATTTTTTTGGGTGGAGGGGTTCGGCAGATGGCAGGTTGGGTTTTTTTTTTATTTTTAATGGACTCTGTAATTTTATAGTATATACTTTCTGCTTCTCTGTGGTGGTATTAATGAAAACTGTATTTTCAAGAAGAAAAAGGGCATATGTTGTTGGAGTATATTTCTTTTCATCCTGATTTCTATGAATTCACATTGAATTCAATAGTGTCAGATCAGTAACTACTGATAATCATAATTAAAAGCACTCAGTCCTGCAGCCTATACTAATCCAGTCCAAATTCAGATCAGAACACACAAGTGAAAACTCCTACTGTGACATGCAGGTGAGCATTTGTTTTTTATCAATAGGAGACACCTATTATGGTGGTCCTGGACTTTTCCAGTGCATTTCTGATAACTCACCAGAAATTACTCTTGTCTCACTTGAGACACAAAACAACAGTCTTAAATTATGACTTTCTTGGAAATCAAGATAAACTGAATTTATTATTTAGTTGCCAAATCCTACAAAGACCAGATTCTAACATTCGTTTATTCTGTACCTTGATGCAGCAATCAGGAGCTAGCCAGATAAAACAAATCTTTGTACAGGTACCACATTATGGGTAGTTTTATTTTCAGCCTAAGTTTAAAAGACAACTGAAAAATAAAATCCTTCTGTGGCCCTTCCATACAAAAACATCACACATTTATCTGACTGAGGAAATTCCTGATCTGCAGGAAGTTGGACACTGAGAAAGTCTGAAAAACATAAAGCATGTTTGCTCTGTTCTTGTCTTGGACACTTGTCTGCAGAGCTACTGCCAGTGTCAGAGATGAAGTGTTCAGACCTAAAAAAGCATGTTCGTGTATGTCTGTGCAGAGCTGAGCCTGTAAGGCTGGTAATTTTACTGCAACATTTTCCAAAGCAGAAACTTCATAACAAATAATAAGGGATAAAAAATGCTTTTATGTAGTAATGAAAATGATACTTGAAGACAATCAGAAAAGCACTTCTGTTTTTCTGCAGTCTCTGTACTTTAAAAATCAAGCTCTTTAAATATTTGCCTACAACTAATCAAAGCTAATCAGCTTCTGCCACCTTGTGGCGAATTTCAGTGTAGCAGTTTTTAATTACAGTGTAGCAGCTCAGGAGGCAACATGAACAAGGTATGCCAGTATTTTCTCCACATAAGTGAATTCAACAGATAATTAGTTTGTCCCATTTGTGGGATTTCAGAAATGAAAATTCGAGGAGGAATGTCTCACAAAGAACACTATTTTCATTTGATAATGAGTGACACCCCTATTTTTCAAATAATTTGTAAACATATGTATTTGTAAACATATGTATTTCCAAACATATGTAAAATATGTTTGGAAACCATATTAAACTTTATTTACTTAAACTGCAGGGTTTGTTAATTGTGTTAACAGTTCTCCATATTCTTTCTTCTGACAATGTAGTGGGTTGTGTTGCTATCTAAAATCCTAATGGTCCTGAAGTCAAACCCTCAGTGGTGATCCTGAAACACTATCAATGTTTTAATTTAAAAATCAGCAACCCAGCACTGCATCTGAAATACACGAAGACCAACAGCCTTTCAGCTCATTCTCCTTAAAAAAACCCTGACAAACACAAAAATCTGAAAGGAACTTTATAGACTTGAGAGAACAGAAGAGTAGTCACTTGTTACATTTTCTGGTCAGAACATAAATGTAGCAACTTGGGAAATAAGGACCCACAGAAGCAAACAATTCACCTCAGCATTGGCCTGGGTGGAGGAGGTGGCTCATCAGGATCTTGACACCTTTTGGTTTTTTTGGTTACCTGCTTGTAAATATTACGAGATGTCACTCCCAGCCACAGTACTGTTGCAAGAGTGGAATAATGGAGAATTATCCCAACCTTAAAACAAAAATAGACAACAAAAAAAGAATTAACCTCCAAATATTTCCTTTCTACTAAGTTATTATAGTAATCATTAAACTTGCAAGTCACCATAAAGCTGAAATTTTCAAAAGCTCAATTCAAGAGAAAAAACCCCCCTCTTATTTTATAACTGTTTTAAGTGTCAAGTCACTATACTTCTAAAAAATAAAATATGTAATGCAAACTCATGCATGGAATTAATTAACATGGGAAAAACATTTTCAGATTACATATCAATCACACACTTTAGGAAACTGTATTTTACAAAAGACTTAATTTAAAATGTCCTGTGTTGCAGATATTATTCAAATTGAAACAAGTGAGGGAACAGCAAACTCATGATACTGTGACAAGTATGGAGCAGATGGCGAAATACAGACAGCCAACACTCATCAGTAATTTTAACATAATGCAAAGATAAAGAAAGTGTATTAGATGTTTAACCAGCCCAAACATTAATGCAAAGTCTGCTTCACAGGGAAATCTCCTTTTCCTGTATTGCCTTATTCACAGGCCAACACTGCCATGACAGCACATGCATGTAAACAAGGGGTAACACTTTAGTTCCTATTAAGCTGACTACAATTGGGTTTTTTGCCAGTTTCAGTCACCAGTAAAAACACACAACTCTCAAACAGCCCATCTGTATCACAAGGATTCTTCTGGAGGATTCTTTCTCCAGGAAGGTAAGAACAAAGGTGTGTGTGTATGTGTGCACACATGTAGGAGAAACATCAGGGATATATTTCATTGCAACACTTCGAACCATCAACCTAATAACTCCTGTAAATTCAAACAAAAAGCACTATGGAATATTATGGTGAGGGATTTGAAATTTTTTTTAATCACTGGATTAAAAATAAATTTAAAAAGTTTCACTGACATTTCTGAAAGCAGCAACTGTTGTTATACTGAAACATTTCAACTGAACTGGAGATGGCCAAATCTTAGAAGGGCAAATCATTAAAAAGAAGGAGTCTCAATAAAGCTAAGGATGTGTTTAGAGAAAGCATGGGGGATTGAAACACTTCCCCCCCGCTCCCCTTCGGTTATACTGAACAAATAGAAATAGGCATTTTAATACCTGTGAAAATCAGATTTCACATGGCCTGTAAAGGCCACATACAGGCCTGTAAAATAACTTCATAGTAAGTAAGTCTCGAAACCAGAAATAACCAATAAAACTTAGTTTTTGTGGTAGCATTTTGGAAAAAAAAAATCTGTTGCACATTTTACAAGGGCATGTAGTGATAGGAGGAATGGCTTTAAAGTGAAAGACTGTTGATTTTTATTAGATGTAAGAAAGTTAGTTTTTTACAATGAGGGTGGCAAAACACAGGTACAGGTTGCCTAGAGAGGTGGTACATGCCCCATCTCTGGAAATACTGCAGGTCAGGATGGATGGGGCTCTGAGCAATCTGATCTAATTGAAGATGTCCCTCTTTATTGCCAGGGTGTTGGACTAGAAGACCTAAAAGAAAAACATTAATTTTTTTGTCCAAATTTTCAATTTTGATGAATGCCTATACAGCATTACATTTCTGTAGGTGGCAAGGGGGCCATATTCATATATAGGAGTACAAAACCAGTAACTAATTTTTACTTACTGCTTGGCAAATGCTGGCATTCCTGGTCTGAGTTATGCCTCCAATAAACACCACACATGTCAGGAAAATATGGAAGCTCAAGTTAACTAACATATGCCAGCTTTTAACACTGATCCTGATCATGCTGTTAAAAGAAACAAATTAGACAATATAAAACACAGCTACATTACTGTTTTCAGAAACTAGCAAGATATTCTTGTGATAAATGACATATAATTCCTGTTAATGATTGTTTGACTACTACATACTTCCAAATCAAATACGATCTCTGGACTTTATCACCAGAAATTAAAACACCCTCCCACTGCCAGCTTTATACATCTATTTGGGGCCTGATTTAAAAATTTTAGGATTCAAGTTTTCACATCAACGGAAATGTAAAAGGCTGAACAGTTTGTTAAATTCTATTGTTCTTGAATGGCCTCTTCTTACATCATGAAGCAAAATGAAGAATTAAAGGAGAGACATGGTTATGAGAGCTAACTTATCATACTCAAGAAAGATGAAATAGCTACTTGCATAACTGTTACTTTGCATCAACGAATTTTATATGGAGAAAACACTGAAAGCATATTACTATATCATACTCTAATAAAATAGAAAAGGTAGCCCTAAGCATGATGAAACTAATTTTCTTAGTCTGGTAATTCTGATTCCTACCTGTGATGGTACATGTAACTGACCATGATCATCAACAGGCACATCAGCAAAACCATGGCAGTGGCATAAATTACTGGGTGCAGAAGATCAGCTGGCTGTGTATATAACTCAGCTCCAGTCAAGTCCTGACAACAAAACCAAAAATAACATTAGTCCACTGTATCTTTTTTGAGGGTGGGGGAAATGACAAAGGGAACACAGGAAGTAACAAGACACCTTCTAGATGAAATGGCTTCCTTCCCTTCCCACCTGTCCCAAAACAACTCTCTAACTATTTATGTGTTATTTCTGAGTTTCTTCTGCAATTATCTGCTATTCTGGCTGACCTTTATAAATGCAGTCACAATTCTTATAGAACAGTTCAACTTCATGTATTCTGGAAGATACAGAGAGGTCTTCAGCTTACAGAAACACACCATTTTCTTCATCTTAAAACACCTGTATGTACAGAAGTGGAATAACTATGTGTTTCAGTTGTGATTATCTTCTTTAACTCAAAGAACATTACAGAAAGTGCCCTCAGCAAGTCTGTAGACGATGTTACAGACTGGGGGGACTGATCAACAGATTGGAGGATAATCAGAGGGATGCTGGTTAGACAAGAGAAATGGGTTGATAAAACACCGTGAAATTTAGGAAAGGAAAATGTTACAAGATCTGCATCTGAGATGGAATAACCCCATGCACATAAAAGTAGAGGCTGGGCATTGGACTGATGAGAAAATAGGCTGAGTTAGTGGCAGACAAAAGCTGACCACAAGTCAGCAGTGTCACCTGTAGCCCAAGGGCACACCTTGCTGTGTGAGCACTGACACAGCAAATGGGTGAGCTGATCCTTCCCTTCTGCTGAGCACTGAGAGACCACCCTGCAGAACTCTCAATCTGAGGCTCCCCAGCACAAGAAAGACACTGACATACTGGATGGAGCAATTCTAACAGATCACCAGGATGATTAGCAGGCTGAAGCATACAGTGTCTGAAGCTGAAGAAGATGTCTTTTTTATTTAAGAAGAAAAGGAAGAGGGGAGAAATCTTATTATCATATTGGACTACCTACTGGGATGGTATAAAGAAGACCGAGTCAAACTCTTTCAAACTCTTCTTGGAGCCAAACCATCCACTGATGAAAGGAAACTGACAATATCAGCAACACGGAAAATTCTGATTAGATACAGGAGAAAAATTCTGAAGTGGTCACATACTGCCCAGGGAGACTGTGTCCCTGGAGATACTCAAAGCTTGACTGAATATGACCTAGAGCAGTAAGACTTGACTTTGAAGGCAGTCAAACTTTGAGCAGGTTAACTGGACCAAATGGCATCAGATGTTCCTACCAGACTGCTACTCTGCGATTACTGTTTGACCAGAATAGATAGTTGATAACTCTGAGAATTCAACAGCTCTATAGCATCAATTAAATTTTCTGAATCCACTCTGGAACAACATTTTCATTTACTCAAAAGAAGAAATAATTCTGTTTGGAAGAATTAGTTACAATTTACTAGAATTCCAGAAATGGGGAGGGGACACAGACATGACATGACAACTCAAAAGACACTGTAGTTCCTTTCAGCACAAAGTACAGTAAATTTACTTAACTATGGTTAGTGACAAAAGTCTATTAAAAATAATTTTTTGGAATGGACAGGATACAGAAAAGTCTCTCCTGTATAATTCTGAGTGAGTCACTCTTACATCTCTGGAGTTGGCAAAGTTCAAAAGTGTCCAGGGGAAAAGGAGAAAAAACTTGGCATTCAGTAAAAACAGCAGAAGATTAGGAGGAAGTTTCAGTCTGTTTTGAGAAAAATCCATAATATTTTTAAGCTTAAGATGGGTAATCTGATTTCATGGACAGGAATGGAGTTTTTGAATTGAGGCTTACAATTAAATTAGAGTCAACAGTCTCTTCACCATACCTTCAATTGTTCTTTCATCAGAATATAAATTCGTTACTCCTAACTAACTCAACAACCTCATTTCAAACTAATTTAATCAGGTTGTCAGTTTGATTCTTATCTATTTGGTTTTCTTTGGCACCTGGAAAAGGATCATAAGATATTATGCCTCAGGCAGCCAGTGTCATCTGATTTCAACACTACCCATGGCCTGGTTGTTATACAGCTGAGGATCCCTGGGAACTCACTGCTATTACAAGCACGAGTAAATGTTTTGTCACGCCTGGCCCAATGAGTACCAGGCAGCAGAAACTGCAGGACAGTTCTGGTTGCTGCTTCCAGACTGGTGTCAGGCTACAAGACGTCATGTGCATATTGGTGTGAATTTCAAGAATGAGAGCTACAAAATCACAAGGTTTACAATAATCTTCTAAAACATCTGAGAAAACTCAATATGCCTTGCCTAGATAGCCCAGGCCTTGACCCAATAACCAAGAGAATAAGTCAATGGAATTCTTATGCATTGCACTGACATTTTTCATCAGACCTAGTAGAAGGAGTGACAGGAGCAAATGATGTTATTTCTCAGCTAAACTGATCCTAAATAATTATTAAGTAAAAAAGAATGACAGTACAACAACAGTAGAGATGGCATTAAGAATACTGGGGGGTTGGTTTATAGTCAATTAGCAGAACCCTTGTTTCTTCTCCACCACTATTGCTGGGTTTTTTTTCCTCAGTTCAGCCTGTGATAATGAGTTTTCAGCTGAGCCTCCTGCTTACCTCTTCTATTATTAAACAGTGGTGAAGATAATTTCCAAATAAATACGAAGTTTTACAACTGCATCTGCCTAAATCACTAGATCAGAAAACCAGGCACTCAGTGATGTGTTTCCTTATCAGAGGACTTTACGTTATGTTCTGAAATGTATGAAGAGGGTCAGTACAGTACAAATTACTTCCTTCTATGCATATACATACTAAAGTAAAGTAGATTAAAATAGAGTGAAATAGCTCTGGTTAAGTCATTCACCATCCAGCCAGGATGATGAACCACCATGTTCAGGTCCCTCCTGCCACTGCTGTTTCATGTATTTGATGTTAACGACAACTGCTGGATTAAAGAGCAAACTTCTAAAATGGAACCCAAAAGAACTTCCTCTGAGCCCGACACCAGAACCCACACTTTCACAACATGATGGGAGTCTAGAAGTGAAATAGACTGTTACAACTTTTTTGGTTAATATATGGACAGGCATTATGAAAACCTTTGTTAGCAGCCACTTAGAAACCCAGAGTTTCTGCAGTGTATTATCTGTGTGCAAAGAACATCCATCAGATGAGTGTTATTCTGTGCCCCTCCACCCCACCCCACCCCCTCCTCTCCAGTCTAACATTTTGGAAAGTAGCTAAATATTTAAGGAATACCAATTTTGAGCAAGTACACAATGAGAGCTACTGATAGAAAAGGAAGAAAACTGCCCCTTTCTCTAACTTTCTTGATTTCTGATTGTCAACAGTTCTCTCTGTAATTCACAAGAAGATCTTCATATAATCTTACCATGCATTAATTCAGAAATAGTCTTTATGGAAGCAGATTGAACATGCTTTTCATTTTCCTTCCTCCAAGTGACAGAAACGTGACCAATTTAAAGCATAATCTTTCTTTACATGCATATTACACATACAAATGAAGTTCAATTCTATTTTAGAAAATGCTGTTGAAATTTTAGGAAAGGATTATACATTTTAAAAATATCAAAGAAAGGAACTATATGATTGTAAAAGTTTTAAGTAATTTAAAACAGTACCCTCAAAGGTAAAGTGGAAAGTTGCTCTCTTTGAGGTCTTTCAAAAAGCTTGTCATGTAATTCAATTTTATTTATGATTAGCTTGGTAATTACCATTTAATTCTCTTCAGAGGAAGATTTTTGAAAATCTGAGCTGTTAAATAAAAATATCAACTTCTAATCCACTGATCATCATAAAGGAGTCCTCTTTCTTCCATATATGATTACATAGAAACATATACTTAATTCCACATAAAACACATTAACTACCACAAAACCTGTACCGAATTTACATTTAACAATATTTCCTAAACCTCGTAATATTTCACTCAGCTTCCCACCAGCCCACCCCAGTTATGTATCAGATTTTATCATTTAGCATCTGGGGTAATTTCTGATGAGCAGGGTAGCAGTCACCATCTATAAAAAGGGAAGCATTCCAGGCCAAATTCTGAAATTAAGAGTTCTGAGAACAGACAAAGAGGAAATTCAGCTTCACAGCTGAGGAGCATGAAAAGAAAGTGGCTCCTTTATCACCGTATTTCAGAACTGGTTAACCATTTTATTGACACCAATATGCTTAGACTAGATTTTAGATACTATTTTTCAGCAGTATTTCAAAAATATTTTTCATAGTTACTAAGTGTTTTGGTTTTTTTTCTGTTTTCACTGATGCCTTCTGGTAACATACCTACATACTAGTGAATGAACAGTAAATTTAGAATGAAATAGCTGTCTTTGGTTAAGGATCACAGAAAAAGATACCTGGGAAAACACTCCTGGATCAACTGACAAAGTCAACAAATCTAATCTAAAACAGAGAAAATAGTTTGAAATGAAGAGCGGTAACAGTTGAAGAAAACTGTCATTATCAGACTAAAGTTCATAAGAGCCAATTTGATTAAATAACTCATTAAAATGTCTTCCTATAGTACTTTGCATATGAAAATTCTTTTATTTCTAGTATATCCAATTGATTCTTAATTATTTATTATCCAATTAATTACACTTTATGATAAATTTCCACTTAAACCTCATCTTACCTCAACATTTACATCAACAAAAGCAAAAACTAAAGATGTATTTATTATGTCCAGTTTTATGTGAAATGGAGCGTGGGAATGCTTGTTTTCCTTAACACAAGAAAAAAACCAAACAGAATTGTATCTTGAAACATTTTTAAGTTCCAGAAAGAAACTTAATTTGTAAGTATCATACCATTAAAACAGCATAGTTGCTGAGGGAGTAGCACTGAATGGTCGTAATATTTTCATCAGACAGAAGGATGCGACACCCATCAGATTTCCATCCCCCTTGTCCGTTCAGGAGGTCGAAGTCCCACTGAGCTGCAACAGCATCTGCTCCATGTGCAATCCGCCGCAGTGTCACATTGATAGGAGCGTGGTGACTGGCTACGTTTAAGCCATCTGTTACAAAGGAAATGTATTCGCACATAAACTTCTCATCATGTAACACATTAGATGCTAAAACCTTCTACTGGATATACACTAATCAAAACAAGGGAGTCAAAAATGTTTACTAAACATCATCAAAAAGTAATAATAAAAACAAACCTATCTTGGTAAGAATAACTGGAGTTACAACTGTACGACGTTTCCCATCGTCAGCCAGATTTGTTGAATTTCCTGTTGCTGGGAAAAGCTTTCCATTGCGAAATGCAATAAGCTGAAGCTTGTAGACAGATTCATCTGCTGGTCTGATTTCTCTTTTTTGTTTTTGGGTGAAAAGGGAAGCTGGCAACTGGATAGAAGCCTCTACAATTGTGTTCTAGAAACAAACAGATTTTTAAAGTTCTAAAGAGAAAATGGTATTCTTTACAGAGTTTAAATTAGCTACTCCTCTATATGCACAGTGTCAGAGATGAATGCATTTAGCAGACTATGTATCGTGACCAACCTATTTGACAATGTTTCCAAGTAATCCAGGATAAAATAGCTCGATCAAGTTATTAAAGTCTTAAAACATTTTTTAAAAGAAAAAAACCCTTAAGCTTCTGCAGTTACCTTACTTGTTACAGAGAGCAAAGTTAAAGTTGGTATCAGTGAAGTATTACAAGAGTTTTTCCAGATTAGACTATTAGGAACTAGAAGCAGCAACCAACACAAGCAGAGAGAAATGCTGCAATTGTGCACTAGCATCATTCAAAATAAAATGCTGTGTACGAACAGGGTGATTTTACCTGTATATAAATATTACTTGAGTGAGAAGCATGCATATAATTTCACAGAATTACAGACATATAAATTGTAATATAAGTTCTGCAGTGACATTCAAGCAAATTAAAACAAATGGGTAAGTTGGGGAATATAACTGAAAAAATACTTCTATGGGCTACGAGGAAGTGTTTCCATTTTATACACACCCACATATAGATGTAATATATATATGTGTGTGTGTGTGTATGCACACGTGCACACAAAATTAACCTCTCAGGTCCATCTTCTATTTCATGTTTAATTACAGTATCGCTCTGAGCAGAATATTTCATATTTTTAAGGAGACTGCTAATATCTGATTCAATATGTAATGAAGGTGAAAATGCAGAAGAATAAAGATGTGTTATTACAAACTAGGAAGTGTCTCAGTTTCAATACTTATGAAAAGGTCTGAAAGGTTCTTTCAACTTAAGAAGTTACAATGAAGAAAAACCACATCTACTTATTAAAAGTTGTGTCCATTAAAACAACTATTTTATAATCAAGCTTTATTATCCTTTATCCCTTTAATTCTTCTCACAGTCATTTTGGATTACAAAAAAATGCTAATTTAACCTTAGAAATTACTAACAATAAACTTGCTTGCCAAATTATTAATATGTATTATTACAAAGTCAGTAGGGAAACAAAGAGCACGCCACCTTTAAAGCCAGACTTGACAGTGTATTTGAAACGTTGCACTTAAAGCTTAATTGTTTATCTAGGTTTCCATCTGGATCTCTTCTCCCATAATCACTGAGTCCTGTACGGTCTGACGTAGCCACTTTCTGAAAAACGGTGCAAGTCATCCCAGTGAAACCAGCAGCCTTTATTACATAGGCCTCAAGAGCGATATTTGGAGAATACTGTGACGACAAAAATTAAACATGAAACGATTTTACACACCACAGACAGGATAATAAATAATCTTATAGGGATTCTCTGCCTTCACAGAAAAACATATCCAGAAAACCATTTCAGTTTATCTGGCTGGTATAAATCTTTTGAGAGTATTGCTCTTCTCCCTTCAGAAATAGTAGGCATTTCAGATAATGCCAGCATCTATTAAGAAAAATAAAAAGCTATTCAAAGTCAAGAGGAAGCAAAACCTCTTCTAAATAAATAAACTCATACTTACAGTAGAATAAACTTGAGCTCCATTTGCAAGCCGATACATAGCAATTTTCTGTAGACACTGTACAATTCTGGTGCAAGCCTTGGCTTCCCTTTGTGCCATCCACAGAACACGTTCATCAGCCAACATAATATTACTTGCTATGTCCACCATGACGTCGCCAAGCTAACATGGAAGAGAAGTAAGACTCTTTTATAGGTATGAAAGCATTCAACAGGTGGGTCCTTATCAGAAAATACAAAGTGACTTGGCAGCACAAAAAGCAGAGGGAAATTGGTTGCTCCTATTTCAATCACCTCATCATGTAGAGATACCAGAATACTTCCACTCAGACATTTACCCCTACTGAAGAAAAATGTTATGCCAATATAATATGTTTGTTTATACTGTACTTAGGAAAAAACCTATGATAAATATTTTATTAAAAGGCAGGGGTGCAATATTCCACTTTCTATTGTACTAATCGCTTAAGAGGACAATACAATCAACTTGAAAACTAAAATAAACTATAAATCGACAGTAATACAGTTTTCATGTATGACAGAAGATAATAAGAAAATAGAAAAACAGGCAAAAATTAGCATACAACCCTTCTGTTTTGCTTCCTTTTGGCAAGTCAAACTTTTTTTTATTGCTTTCCTGCTTGCCTTCAATTTTGCATGACCTGTTTTAGGTCACAGGTTTACACGAGAGAGATAGCAAATACCCATAGGTACCAGTGCTGCTTTCAAACCACCAATTACATTGTTTTAAGTTCACAGTCCTCACCCTGCCTTCTGTATGAAAAACAAATACAAACTATAAAGGGAACTTACTTATTTAGGCCACTCTACCAAAATTAATGAGCACCTACACTGACAACATTGACCTACACCAGATTTTCCAATCATTTAAGGAGCAGGGATAAATGCTGGACCAAAACCAAAGGTGAGTATGATTTTTAGTTGAATTGACTGCAATGCAATTCACAGTGCCTACATTTAGGGAATGGAATTTTCTGCTTGAAGAGAGACAGGGCAGGGTGAGGAAGATATCTCCTTTACTATCCCGGCTTCCCAAATTTTTTTCAGAATATTACTAAAGAGAGAACACAATAATTTGCTCTTCTTTTTTTAAATCTTTATATTTAAAAGCAAGAATTGGAATATAAAAACATTTATTATTTTGAGAACTGGCTCTCTTAGGAACAGAAGTTACAATCAGTAAAAATTCTTAACTAACACAGAGCCTTAAGTAGCATTTGCAGGCTGTAGTCCTTTCACTAAATCTTCAACAACAAAGTTAAATTAATTGAAGGTGTTTATCATGACTTATTACTACTTGAGAATTGGTAACAAGTTTTACATATCAACAAATGATTTTAGAATAAACTAGCAGTGTTAATATCCTCAACTCGCAGGATTCAAGTTGCTTCATACTTTTAAAATATATTACACATTATTCTTTCTCCTGCTCATCAAAGAATGAACAAGTTTTTCCAGCTGTATTCTAACTTAACACAATCTGCTAAGAACTTTCTGAACATTTGTCTTGTTTCTTCTGATTTGAAACAATTAAATGAATTAAATCTATTAAATGTT
The DNA here is from genome assembly GCA_013400235.1 of Oriolus oriolus. Taxonomy (NCBI): domain Eukaryota; kingdom Metazoa; phylum Chordata; class Aves; order Passeriformes; family Corvidae; genus Oriolus; species Oriolus oriolus. The sequence continues at coordinate 732,950 of VXBT01012612.1, forward strand.
TAAAATCGAGGCTTATTGTACTAATCTTTCAGAATAGCCACTTTAGCACAAACTAAGGAATGAGTAAGAAGATGGTGTAAAAGTGAATGAATATGAATAACAGTGTCAAGAAAAAGTTCACAGAGTAATAACCTGATAGGAAATCAGCCTTATTAACAGCAACTAAAATTTTTACATTAAATTGTACTCATGTTCCTTAAATATACCAGCAAATCACAGGCTGGCTTCAAATCAAACCCACTGAGAAAAAAACCCATTGTCTAAGACAAAAATCCTCCAAGGAGTTCTGCAAAGGATGTAGAACCAGCATTTATGGTTTGCTGGGGGATGGACAGGGAAAATTTGGCTTCTTTTGTTTTGCACGAGTTTAAAATCGAGGCATTGTGGTCTCCAACTTCGAAACATGCACTGTACAGTGAGATCAATATAACCTCTGTTCAGCAGTGAAACAGAGAGTTTCTACCCACTGGTGGGACTATTCAACTACTTGCATTTTTCTCCCCAACAATGAGCGTTCTCTAAGATTTCGTTTTAATGTCTTATGTTATATCCTGCAAGACAGAGGACTACTGAAAACCTTAGAGATATGGCTCAATATTGAATAAAGACAGCCTATCATGGTGGAAGGGGAGAAGATAAGTCTTGTTTTATTCATTATTGAGAGGATCTCTGAGGCTTTCATTATTTGTGTTTTTAGATAAGAACATACCAATGAAAACCTGTGTGACCCACTCCATATTAAATAAAAACAGACTTACTGTACCTATCTCCCTGCTCCAGTGCTGACCAGAGGTGTTACTCACATTACAGGTCCAGTGAATGCTGGATCATCTCAGCGCGAATGCAAAGTCTGTGACCATGGGTCAGCAACTTCAAGGACCTACTAAACAAACAAAAACACGGAATAGAATCTGACAGTCCACTAACTCAGGGCCTGCATCTAATGTTGGGAAGATTTCACTGCTCAGAATACTTAAAGATAAACACTTTGATTATCTTTAAAGTGATGGCAAATTATCCAGTTACCTCTTTATATTTTTCAGCAAATCTTCCAAATTTCTCTATCATTTCAGCCACAAAAATAACATCCATTTTATCAGAAAAATTTGCTGCTTCAACAGTGTAAGCCAAGAGCTGTCTTGCTGTTGCCACTGCATTAGTAAGGTTGAGCGGCATCTACATAGAGAACAAACATGAGCATTTGAAAAAGTACAAGATAGAGACAACACTTCATCAATTAATAAATAAGCATTCATCCAAAGAGGACAGCAATTCCCACAGGGTTCACAGTGTTTTAAGTAACTAGGGATCACCACCTTATCTGTAAGCAAAAACATTTCCTACAAGCCAGACAACTACTGTTTGTACTGGCAGCCAGCAACTGAGTTTTATGCTGTTGTCCTAGAAGGGAGAGAGGGATTGCACCAAAAAAAAGGAGAAATACCCCCCCAAACAGTACTGTCAACTGCTTATTTTCATTTTCACCAAAGCCGAGGCATGACAACACAAAGCTCTTTAAATACAGCATTTTATAGCAAGAGAAGCCAAAACCAATTCAAACACACCACTGCCACAGCATTCACTCTCAATTCTGTAATTATAGGAAGCATTTGGAATGGCATACACAAACAAAAAACCAAGACAGATCTCTCTATGACAAAGGTCATGATTTCACTCCCAAAACAAACCCCATGCTGGAAAATTCTTCACTAAATAATATACAACATCAACATGCCTGAGCTAGCAGGGACCAAAAATGGGAAATTTTACATAGTACAGTGGAAAGCTGTGCAAATGTTATCAGCTCATGTTCAGATGCTGTTTATCCACGATAATCCAGTCTAGATTGGAGAGGTTCTCTCTCTCTGGTTTTTGGTGTGGAGATATCTAGTCTGCCCTACCGCATTTGAAAAGTGCTATATAAGCACAACTATATATTTGTCCTTGCCAGTCTTAGCACTTGTACATAAATTTCAGTGTGACTAATGGAAGTTAATAATTAAAAGCTAAAAATCATGCATTAAAAGTACAAATAAAGTTTAAAGTCATAACACACACTGAACAAAGTCAAATTTCAAATTCAGATACTCTGTACAATTTCTTTGAACTTTTTATCATGAATTTCTTTTCACCTAAAACTGTACCTGTTCAATACACAAACAAGAACAGTGGAATATGAATACTCTTGTAGAACATTAAAAAGGTTTTATTTTATTTTACATGAGAACCTTTACTTGATTTAAAATGTTTGGCAAAGCTCTGATGTTCAAAACAGCTCAACTACCTTTGTTCAAAGGCTATAAACATGCTTGTAATACGATTACATTTAACATTAGTCTCAGGGACAAAAAATTTCTGTGCAGAATACTGCTAAAAATTCCAGACCAACTACACATAAAAAGAAGGCAACTTTCATAAGTAAAAACAACTCCCACACCCAAAACACTCTCCATTTAAAGAAAAATTAAACCTTTATTTCAGCATAGAATACCTGTGGTACATGTATTTTTAAGTAGATAATAGGAAGTTACCTACTTCACACATGAAAATTATTCTTTCACTTTTCTGAAGATACCAGTCTGATGCTTACATTTTGAACTTCCTAACACCAAGTTGGCAACATTTTTTCACAACCTGTAAAATGTTGGCTAACCAAAAGCAGTAATAACAAGCTTAAATTATCTAGGCTCCTGAGCAGCTGGGCTACAGTACATAGGCAGGAACAGCACTGAGTTGTCACAGGCCTTGCAGGAAAATGTGAATTCCCAGGTGAGAAAAAAGCAAACCAGTAGCATCAAACATCAATTTAAGCAAACACTCAACCTTTCTGTGTCCGAGAAAAGGACAAAGTGATCCCCAGCATCATCTCTCACCTGTCAACCAGTCATTAAGAAAGAACACTCTCCATTTGAGCCCTCAAACCTGTTTAATGGGATCAAGCCATGGCATGCACCTCTAGTGCTGGGAATATAAAGCAGTAAAGCAGAATAGTTATGTCAACCTTTAAGTTTATCCTGGGCCAGAACAGCCATTCCCTTTGTTTCCTTCTCACCCCTGCCATCTTTGTTAGACTAGTGCTCAGGAGTCCTCAGGGAACCAGAGCAGGGAAACAAAAACCTAGGTCTGCATTAGGAAGTATCTGAATGCAGAGGGAGCAAGTCAGCAACAGCCCATCTACACAATATGCAGTACAAGTCTTTTGCCTCAAACTGGAGTTAACCCAAGCAACCAGACACCAAGATTTCACTGTGTGTGTAAATCTAAGACATCCCAAGGGGAAAATACCAGTTTAGATCTGATCATCCCACTTGGGGGCTGAGGTGCTTCAGATTGGTAGTGTGAAGTTTTCCCTAAAAGAATGTGAGATGAACTGAAACACTCCAAACCCACACAACATGGAGAACTCGTACCCTGGGCTCAGACAAGCCCTACAGCCCCACATTAAACATAAGTGGTGCTACCAACATCATCAATTCCAGTGACCGAGCATTATTATTAAAAAACAAACGAAAAACCAACCACCAAATAAACCCAAAATACCATACCAAAAACAATCTCATATTTCCATAGTTTCACCTCTTGCATCCCTACTATTGATCTGACCACACGTGTTGGAAAACAAGCTTAAACCAGAAGTTCAAAGCTTTATGGAGTAATTTACAACACAGCACCTACACAGACAAGGTTGTGTACATCGCTGCAGAACAGTGTTAGTGGAAGTGTGCATTAACTAGATGAACCTCAAAAGGAATCTGGAGCTGAAAAAATTTGTTTCATAGCTACAATTTAAATCCTAGAATACTCTCTGGGATCCTGTAAGTGCTACCAGATAAAGAAACCTAGTTGATACTCGCTACTTTCACTAGTTAACTCTTATCAATCACACCAAATCTATCAAAGGTTTACAGCAACAAAGGAAGAGCAGAGTTTGACTACTCTCTATTATTGTAATGAAAAGAGCTGTTCTCCATTACAGATTAAGCCTGCCTTGCTTCTTTATAGCATGTGGGCAGGGCAGGGCATCCAGTTGACAAAAATAATCATGACAAGCCACTCTCTTATACTTTAGACAAGTACAAAGAATACAATTTTCCTTGCACTTTCAACTTCGGTGCACTCAAAACAGATACTAAACCAAGCTTTTAACCCAAACCTGCAAGTTCCAACATAACCTATGTGTTCAACATAACCTATCTAGACCACCAGTATTTCCAGCTTGAAAAAGATGAAGGGTCTCCTGAGTTTTCATTTTCATTAATTAGATTTTCATAATTTGATTTTACAGAAATGCACAAATTACCTGATTGAACATAAAAAGAACTCGAGTCACATCATTTGCATACTGGCACCTGGAGTAGTCCTCGTCTGCCCAGTACCCTCCCCTGTCGCATCTGCGCCAGGCTCTTCTCTCATCTTGTGAGTTGCCAGGATATATCCCACTGCCAGCAGAATAACGTGTACACAGCAGGTATGCAGTGATGCCTGCCAATGTTCTGGGCCACCTGGGGAGTCAAAAGAAAAAAAAAACCCTCGCATTTAGATAAATTTACATGACAAGTAAATAAAAGGATTAAGCACTACAACATGAAATAAAGAGACACTCAAAACTAAGCATCTCTAAACTATTTAAAGGGCCACCTTGGCTCATCTTCAGTATTTTCAAGCTGTTCATATTTGTGTCTATTAACAAAATGAGTTCTAATGCTAGCATGCTTTTTTTTTAATTCTTTCATGAGGTTTCAGGTGGAGAGAAGAAGGTGCTTATAGAATAACTAAAAACAGTTCACAATTTTTTTAGAAAAAACCCTGCCTACTTCATGAAAAATTCCCTGTTAACACTGTAAAAACAAGTTGATACTTGCTTTCTACTTGTCCTCTACACATGCATCAATATAACTTCTGAACAACTGCATTCATATTCGCATCAAACTGCAGATAGAAGACTACATTTGCAGTATTCAAGAAACAGTAGAAGCAGTAGTACAACCACTCTGACCAGTTTTGCAAACAAAATAACAAATAGAAATTAATGGGAAAAACATCGTTCATAATGTCAAGAAAGAAGAAAAGAATTCCTTTTGCTCAAGGTACGCAAAACTTTGCCCTTCTTAAGAAAATTCCTAATGTTCTCTCCAGTTTCTCCTCTAATTTTACTGTATATTTTATCTGTAAAACAAACACAGATGAAAAAATAAAAAACACAGTACGTAAACTGCAATACATCTTTAATGCACTGATCATTCAGTAGAGCAGAACTGATTCAAGAAAAAAAAATAAGAATAGAAGGAAACCATGCCTGAATTAAGATGCAATGCTGAGCAGACAGAAGGGACAAGGACAAGGAACGGCAGCCAGTCTCAAGGACAAGGAACGGCAGCCAGTCTGCCTGTCCCTGATTCTGCCTCTCTACCCTGTTACATGCATAAACACTATTTTATCATTCAGATCACTAATTCTTAAATTTTAAAAGTAAAAAGAATATGTATCTAAATTGCAGAATGCTAAGTACCTCAATTTTAACAATCCAGCATACAAGGTTTAACTAAAACTGAGAGCAAGTGAGCTTCACTGGATTATTCCAGGCTTTCTGTACCATCATTATATCAAGCTCCTTTAACAGTCTTAAGAGCTAACATAGTTTTTCAAATTTTAAGTATTTCAAAGGGCCTTGTACAAAGCAGTTGTGTCCAAAAACTGGAACTGGTTGAACAAAAAATTTTGGTGGATTACACTGTGATTTAAGGTTTGCTTTTATATCTGGACTGCATTTTAGTAAATAGTCATTTATTCACTACTATCATCTAAATTAAAAAATGCTAAGAGCATATCGATATTTGAAAAAAAAAAATTCTGTGTTTGCAGGAAGATGAAGTAAACACCTTGAAGGAGGTTCCATTTCCAGGAATTAAAAATTTTAAGTAATATTGCCAACACAGAGAAACTGAATCAGTCAGCACCATTTTCCCTCCATATTCATCAGTTAAGTAACTCCTCTTATTGAAGATGCTAGAATTTATCACAGTTCTTCCTGAGAAAAGAGAATTAACTCCAGGAATGGACCAAGGCAAAAGGCTACACTTCTCAATTATATTAAGTGATAGAAGATATGAACCTTTTAGGATATACTGGAAGTCTTCTCTATCTTAAATTCCCATTTATTCTTAATCAGTTTCAACAGACCAATTTTAACATATTCAGTAATGGAAGAAAGATACTTAGTTAAGGCCATTTTTACCATTACTTAAGTTTGGGAAAGAAGCAACAAAAAGATAGTTGCTGGTGGCATCCCTATATTGCACAGGTCATTGCAACAACCATAGAAGAATTCTAAGTGAGTAAGAGAACTAATGGAAAAGACTAGATGATAAATACAATAAACTAAACTAGGAAACAAGGACTTAAATTTAACTACCTTTTATAACAGCTTTGGCATTACAGATCAGTTCTCTATATCGTAGTGACGTAATTTCATTAAGAAATGGAGACTTGTTATTATGACCATCATCAGAGTATCTGAATACTAGAAGTGACAGAAGATTATTTGGGTATCCAGCAGAGCTTCATCCAGCCCAGCAAATATTCATTCATATACACTCACAGCCTCAGGAGCCACTTTGACTAATTAAGAGAAGTGTCACCATCAACCAATACGAGAAAGGAAAATTTATACCAGATTTGGTAACTTTGGAGGTAGTTAAAAGAAAGAAGAAAAAAATTTTAAAATAATTAGCACAGATTTTAAATGCCTGAAATCATACTGAGGTATTTTAGAGAATGTAAATTAATTAAAATAACAGGTATAGATTCTGCAATGGTAACATAAGTTTCTTCCCATCTTTTTAATTGTACAGAAGAAGGCAAAAGAAAGGACAAAAAATTTCCTCAGAAAAAATTACTACAGCATTGTTTTGAATTGCCACAATTCCAGCAGTAACCTTAGTGCAATGTTACATGCACCTCAGCAGGCTAACAAAACATCAGACTGCATCGTGTCTGGCTAACTCTGCTCACGGAGACAGCAAGTTATGCATCTGTGGGGAAGGGAGGGAGGGATGCCAGGATACAATACACGTACACTTATCCAAGTCTCTGAAATGTCAGAAGGGACAAATTGAAATAAACTCTGATTCAACACAGACTGGAAAAAAAAGTACAAAGATGAAATACTTCTGAGCTCCCAATTTTTATGTATTTAAAATAAGCCTTCAGAGAATGAAGCCAAAAAGAAAACAGGCAGATGAGGACAACGAATAAATCAGCTGGCACAGCTGTTAGAAGACATGCAGGCCCAAAAATACCTTGTATAATACACCCAAACCTCCACTTCTAGAATGAAGAGTCAGGTTTCCAGAAACATTGCCACTGGAGTACCACAACACCGTTTCCAAAACCATTTATCAAATGTTGAAATTTTTATATTAAGCTTCCACATCAAAAATGCCACTTCAAAAGGGGTATTTGTCTCTGTCTTTACAGACAGTTTTCTAAAAGTTGTATTTTTCCAAAGCATTTTCAGTAAAAGTGTGGTCAGCTCCGTTTTTACTGAATGTATCACCTTACAGACTGCGTACCACATGGCCTTGGAATAATTTAAATTCTGTGGTCCTGACAGAGGTTGTACAATTCAACCTCCAAGACAAATATTTTTACTGAAATACGGCACATGCTGTTCCTTTTCTCACTATTTGCATCTAGTGCTAAAGAACCAGAAAAAGAGAAAACAGAGTTTCTCTCTGGTTTTTCAGACTAGGACTCAAATGTAAAACAAGTTTTTCAGAAGAGCTTTAATTACTACACTTTTAAACAAGTACTATTTCTAAGCTATATATATGTATATCTTCTAGAACTTCTGTAGCCATCAAACAGAAAAAAGTGAGTTTCAGTGTTTAACACTACTTCAAAGGTTATTAGATTATCACAAGGTTATTTGCCTTTTCTCCCTCTTCTTATCGCCACTTTCCCTATTTTTATTACCCCTCTCTTTCATTATTGTCCTTTTATTGTCCCTGAGTTTACTTTACATTCATCTCCCTACACAGCATTTTATCATCTTTTGCCATGATCTTCTCAAAAGAATACAAGCAATGCCAGGTAGTCTTATAGTCTATGCTACCATTAAAACAAATTTGGAATTGTACAGAAACATTTTACTGTTAAAAATAATGTATTATTTGTATAGTGATTTAGAAAGCTTTCTACTAAACCAGACATAAAAAGTGGGCAATTTAAAACTCAACAGCTTTGTGCCATAATCACACATCACAAAAACAATACAAATGCGCAGTGCCATGAAGAGAAACACTTTCGAGCAGCAGTGTCCCTTATCCTCTCTCCTCTCTCATGCACAAAACCCCTTGTGTAGGCACAAGTTTCTTTGCAACCTAGTGGTGAATGAGAAAGGGGAACTGATTTTAGCTTTAATTACATTCCCCTTATTCCCTAGTTTTGCTAAATGAATGTTAAATTGTACCATTCTCAGTCAAGAACTGTTTCCTCCCAATACCTATATGACAGGAGCTAAAGAGGCATTCTCCAGTTCCCATGAAGCCAGAGAGGACGTCCTTCCAGCGGGGCTCAAAAGGTGATTAATGACATGAAATTCATACCATGCAAACAAAGGCTGTGTAAGTTTGACTGTATTCTTAATTTCTTCTAAGTTTGAGTATCTTTCACAGTTTACCCAACTGCTAGCAGAAGTGCAAATTTGGGCTGTATTAACACTTATTTCATTACTCTGTATAATTAGGTGCTCAAAATTTATCACATATACACAAGTGTAGACAGCTGTGTGGGAAAAGATGGTTCATTTACGTTTAAGCACTTTAATTTCATTTCAGGGGAAAAGAAAAAGGCAGACCATGCGATTATAAAAGAATCCTTTCTTTCATACATATTAATTCTGTTTTGAAAGCACTCATTTCTTTAAATGAACAGTAACTTTCAGTTACAATGTGTTTTTATATAACTTCATTAGCTTACAGAGAGTCCAGTCTTTTTGTATTGTATCTTAGTAATTCTCTAAATTCAGCAGATAATTACAGTTTTAAAATATATTACACCCAATGAGTAACAGTTTTCAAAAAGATAATTCTTACACTTAAGAAAGAACTCTATCAACTACCAGCATAAAATTATGTTAAACATAACAGTTAAAGGACTTACTGCAGCAGAAGTATTTTAACATGCAAAATGTATTTTCAATTTAATCATTAACTGTAAAATACTCAGGGATATTATGTGAGTAAGACTTAGAATATTTAAATTAAAGAAAATAGATTCCATGATGAAGTTTTTGCCCAACCTTTACAAACTATGCTGAACTAATACTGAGCCAAAGACACTGAAGACAAACACCTCCTTTGTTACTCTTTGCTATCCCATCTCTGCAGGGATAAAAATCTAGATGCCAGTTTTGAAACACCTTCCAAGCTAAAATGACTAACCAGTTCCAACTAAAAAAGCTATAAAATCAAATTCACCTAGGATCATTTACAGCCATCTGCTCAGAACCATTTTCTCACTAGTCAAAGCCTTATTTCCATATGCTCTCAAAGGTGAAAATTTACTCTTTATTATTACTCTACCCAAGCTACAAGTGGAAGTCTGCTATAGTAAACCCAGACACAGTGAACTTTTTGATAAGCCGAACATTTCCTGAAATCTTATTTCTTTCTACTGAATTCCAGAGGGGGTAAATCCTATTACACTGAACAGCCACTGAACAGTACAGGTTAATTTAATGGAAAACACTTTGAAATAAGCCTTTACCATCTGTTTTCACCTCTAATGGCAAATCAAAGAAGAACAATTCACACTTGTATCATAAAAAAAAATGCATAAGTGATTTAAATAGATGCGTTCTTTGATGAATACAACCTGCATCTGTTTGACTTTCTTCACCTTTTATCTAAAGCAGGAAGTCCTCTTTTTCTAATGTAATGCTTATCCCTGCAGTTGAAACCACCACAGTGTTAAAAAAAAAAGAAAAAAAGACATGCACAAAGTTACCTAAATAAATAATTCCTTACAATGTGAAAGTTAAGTTCTTCAGTAATTCTAAATTGCCTGCGTGTAGCAGGTGATCTTAACACTAGTTCCCTTACTAATCGTTCCTCATACTCACCCCTCTCAAATTGTCCAAGCGATGACCATAAAGGAGATCAGCTTGGAACTAATGCTCTCAGCCAGGACTTTAAGTGAATTTTTGCTACAGCTAGAGGTCTTCCGCAACTGAAAGACTGTTTTTCCCTCCCCCTAAAAATTATGTCCCTGCAACATGGTTTAACTTACTTTTCATTTCTTAATATAAAAGATATATGGTCTTAGATTAGCTGTATACAAAGAAGATGTCTTTAAAAACTCTAATGCACACAGGGAAAGGAAAAGTTTCTAACTGTAAACAAAAGACCAAGCAGATCTACAAAGCCAAGCAGCACAAGTAAAGTGAAATGAGTGGATAAAAGCAGTTTATACAACACTAAGAAACCCTATGCACCATAGTGAACACAATGCTATTGCAGACACTAATTCTCAGTAGGAACTACTGCAGGGAGGTAAAACACAGAGTAGTCATAAAGGGAATTACCTTACATATAGAGAATCTATACAGAAGCTATCTGTTACAGCTGGCACCTCCAGGAGTAACGTGTTGTTAGAGTGACCAGCAGCAGAAAGATCAGAAAAAGGAAAACAGGTGAAGAGATAAGAACAAAAGATAAAATACTCTGCAACACCCAACACAATGGAATATCACAGCTTCCACTCCAGTCCCAACAATCATTAAAAGGAAGCAGCACCATTCATATTGTTTACTCTAATACTCACAGGGGGGAAAAAAGATCCAAACTATACTGCATATTTCTTATATAGTGATTCTGTCATATAGGAGCAGAAGGCTTTTAAAAAGAGAATGATAAACTGGCAGAAATCCCCCCGTCAGTATGTGGTCTAACTTGATCTTACATGTAATCTACAGAAGTTTAACTATTCCAATAATTTCATTTATATATTTCAAATATCATAGCTTAGTTTCAGTATCTTTCAATGGTGTGTTACCAGGCTCAAAGTTTAACATTTCGTAGTATAATTTCATGCACTTCTGTCAACACATAGTAATTTAGAACAGTTAAAAATCTATTACACACCCCTTACAAGCAAACATCCGCATAGGCACCTCTAAAGCATAAAATCTTAGAAGCTAAATCAAATAGACTTTTCTTTACTCTGAAAAAAACCTGAGGTCACTAACCTGAAATCCCCTTTGTTGTTCACAACCCTCTCTGGAGGGCAGTACTGTGCAGAACTTTCTAACACCACAATGTCTACTGTCCTTGTGTTGTTCCCACGTCTGGTTTGTACATGACAACCCCAGTTTCCTGTGGAACCAGCCTGAATGTTTGAGATTGTCAGCGCGCTGGAAGGATAAAATAAACAAATAAAACCCAACAGTCTTGACATAAAACTTACATAAGCTTTTACCAAAAGATGAATTAAGTACAGAAAGACAATGGGGGAAACATCAAATTACATACAGCCATGAGTGATCTTACAAAACCAGAGCTATTTACATCTCAATGTACTGTAATTAACAGAGTAGTATTTACTGTTCTTCAGGCTCTCAATTTTGCCAAGGTAGGAAACAAACAGAACAGCCATAGGAAAAAGTCCCTAGACTTGAGAAAGAAGAGATGAGAAGACCAAATTCCCCAAGTGTTGTCATTGCTATTCAACACAAAATTTTTAGCTGTGTAGACAGGCTAAACTAAAATAAATTCCCAAATGCATAATTTGTTATAAACATTGAAGCTCCAATTTACTAATACAATTACAGGATATATAACCACTCTGTAGAGCCTGAATAAGTCAACAATCTGCTGCAGGCAGAATAAATTACATTTATAGATCTCTGCTAGAGAACCATATTAACAACTGTGGTGTGCTCAAAAGGAAGAGTAAAGAATCCACGAGTAATTCAGTTAAATGCCTCCTTTTCAACATTTTCATCATTTTACTATTCCATGAGAACAAATGTATCCTACTACAAACATATTTTAAATGAATGCATTGGGTAAAACTCGCAGAAAATTAAAACCCAACTGCAAGTTCCTCTAGCTAATCTACTATTTTAAGCATATAGGTTTGACTAACCAAATCTCTAGACCTCCTTCCTCAAACTTCATCATTAATAGGAGACGCATGAAGACTACCTCCCTGCTAGGGATGTTTGTGTGTACATGTTCCTCAGTGAGGACATGAGGGCCTTATCAGTTATGGAAACAGTCACTAATCAGAGCAGAAAGTAAGAAGTAGGAAACACATTTTCTCACTATGGATTCACCTTGCAATCAGTGAGCAGTTATGAATCATGTTTTTTTCAACAAAAATACCCTGGGACTCATCAGTTTCCACTATCTTCCCATCCTGATACCACAAGACTTGCATGTCTTGATCAATATATGAAGCCATACACTGGAAAGGTAGACTGTCTCCTTCAAAGACCACCTGACGATGAGATGGAGTCATATAGAAAGACGGTAATTCAAGTGGTGGTTCTAGAATTCAAGACATAAACCCACAATTAATAGCAAGAATCTGTTATATACCTAATTTTGAAAAGAGGAGAAAAATACACTAAGTGAGTATCAATTATTTATATATCGATATAAAGTTGTATCTGGCAAGATGTATATAAAAACTACATTTAATGCACTGGATATTGAAGAATACAAATTATCATTATATTCTTTTTCAAAATATGTATTCCTTTAATGTGATACATTTCAAAACTCTTTTGCTAGCTCCCATCTATAAGAGTGGAAAATACAAATTTGAAGGAAAAATGTATTTATGCATTTTAGTTCTTTGCAATTTTTCACTAAGACTTCAAAATCACAGTAACAGGCAAGTTTTTATTTTTACAGTTGGAAAAATTCCAGTACAAAAGAAGTTAGGCAAGTTGGTCATAGTTTTGTCACAAAAAGAAGGCTAATCAAGAATAGAATCACCACACAGGAAAGTAACTCATAAAATGAAGATTTTTTAACTTCACAAATCTGGGGTTAAATAATTCACATATTTGAAGTCAGATAGCTAGACCTAGGAAAGAAATTATCAGTTTCTAATTCCTCTTGTGAAATTTAGGTAAAGATCTCTGAAAAACACAGATTAGCAGGAAAAAGGAGTTTATCTCAAGAGAGAATTACTTATCCTCTGTTTCTACAAAATAACATCCCCCATCATCAATTTATTTATTACTTCCAAAAGCTAGCAATACTGAATCACAGCTAAAGATTAACCGTTGAAAAGGAGTCACTATTACCACTGTCATCTAGGTGCTGAATTTTAGGGAAATGAAACAAACCAACAAAAGTCTGTTCACTAATATTAACAGAACATGGAATGCATTAGAAAACAAGTATCAGCTGTCAGGAGTGCTTACCACAGGTGAGAAGCTCCTGTTTAACACCAGTCACTGTCTGTGACTGAAGTGACTTGGGATAGGCACATTTAGTCTCACGTACAGTTATATTTCTTTCTTTTAACCACTGATGCATCCACAGTATGTTGCAATCACAAAGAAGATAATCAGTCTGAAATTCTCTGCAACAAAACACAGGTATTTACAGTGACAAACTACAAAACTGCAAGGTCTGAAAGCTTGACATCAACAGCTGTGCAATGCCTCTCATTGTCACAGACACAAAGACAACAAGCAGTCAAAGTCTAGACTACAGTGGAGTTTCCAACCTCTACCTACTGGAAATTATTCTAACCCTCTGCAAGCTGTACTCTGAGAACAAAAGGACATACTACCCGAGAAAAGGAATCCTCTCCATAAATATAAGCAATATTTAATACTGGCACACGAAAAAATTCTAGTAATTTCTTTCATGGAGAGTGTTCACGCTACTTCAGGTGAGCAATAACAAAGAATTGCTTGAATATGCACCGTCATAACCTAAGAAGACACTTCATTGCTTCACTGCAGCAATCAAATGCTTTACCAGTAAAATTAACAGAAATAAAAATAGCTCCTCAACTATTTCTCTTTTCAGAAGCACTATTCACACAGCTTTATTCTGCTTTATATGAAAATCATAAGGCTTTTAATTGACTCACAGTCTTCTCGGTACTTTCAGTACTTTCTCAGTGCTTTCTACTAAGAAGGCATAACAAATGCCCCATAGATGTTTGCTGAAGTCAGCTAAATTAAGGGATTAATTAATTAATTTTATCTGTTCAGAAATTAATATTTTATCTGTTTAGAAACAGATAAAAATGTACCAAAATATATGGCTATGTCTACACTGGTTTTTACCTCTAGTGAAAACATTTTATTTTTCTTTTTGCAGATGTCTAGAGGATAACACAACATCACAGGCAGAACACTTCAAACACTAAATCAACATTCCTGTGAAACCCCATTTAGTGCTTGTTCACATGAATTCCTCCAGATAGATATTATTTTAATGGCAACCACTACATCCAGGTTCTCTTGTCACATCTGTGGTGCTCTTGGACAGCAACCTTTATGCAGACAAATAAAATATCAGGAACAACAACTTATGAACAATTAGAGATGAAGGAGGAAAAGAAACAGTCTCCTCTATAAACAAGAAATTAATTCAGTGTCAAATCTAGAAACCAAAGCTTTTGATAAAGCCCCAGTACAGTAAGCCAACTCTCATGACTACCAGGGTAAAGCACAAGCTAATCATCAGCACTTATTTTTTTTATTTACTTTCTTTCTTACACAAGATTACAATCCATGAAACCAAGAGAGAGCAAAATAACATGAGGTTGAGATGCACCCACTGCTATGAGTAACAAAACTGATACTGTTCACAGAGGACTAAGATCTTGCTAAAAGTATTATTTGTTCCCTTTGCTGTAAAGGGGTAAAATGCTTTTTATTTACTATAAATTAATAAATGACACATATAGAATAAACCTTTTGGAAGCCCAGATGGGAGAATAGCTTTGTTTTTTCAGAATAATGTAACAAATAGTGAGCAACTTTTGAAGGGGGCTGTATAAACACTCAAATACCCATACTGAATATGCACTTGCCACGCGCTTATTCAGATAATATTGTTATGAGGATTAGAAGCAAAAATACAAAACTGTAGTACAAGCAAGTGCATATAAAATGTTTTTTGTTTAGAACACAAATGATCATGCAAATTAAGACCAGATGCAGCAGGTACTCACAGAGACTTTAGTGAACCAAGATGATCAAATGTTCCCTGTGTAAGTGTGGAAAACAGATTTCCTGAAAGATTCCTGAGAAATAAAAGTATCATGATTTGAACTCATGCTCAGACAACTGACATTTGAAATAGAAAACAACCCTCTCTTCAAGATAACTCTACATTTAAAAGTTACAAGATACTATAATGACACTGTCATAATTCACAAGCCTGTAAGAGTAATAATTAGGTCTCAATAGCCTAGCAAGAATCTCCAAATAAACTGTTCTCTAATACTCCCGGTTTAGGTAAAGAATTTTAAGACTGGGGGGAAAAAATTAAATGCAAAGACTTTACTTTCATTTAAAGCAAAATCTAGCACATACTGAGCATAGATTTCAAGAAGCATAAAATTAATTTTGTTGTCCACAGTGAACTGACGTGCTCCTATTAACATGCTCTAAGAAGCATGTTCCATCTATCAGAATATTTTTTTCAAATATTATCCATACCACTTTCTATACATCAGTGAAAGCACTGTGTGTAAGAAACTAACAACCAGGGCAAAGAAATATTCCATTGTTTTATGTGTTATCCTCTTAAAGTAAATGAAGGACTTCAAAACATGCAAGACAGCCAGCAAAACATACTGACACCAATGCCACACTAGAGAAGGCATGGATATTGAAAGAGTCTATAATGCTGAAATATTTTTTTAAAGAAAGTATTTTGTACAGTCTGCTAGTCTCCCTCCCCGCTACACATTCTAAGCACTGGAAAACTGTTGCAAAGCCAAGAGAGCACGAATAGTGTGGTTTGGGTTGGCCCCAACCCTTGTTTTTAAGCTTGCTACTGAGTAACAAACCACAACCATAGGCACCGGCCGTCTTTCAGTAGCACACTTAAATAAACTACTCCCCCGAAACTAAGAACATCAGCTTAGAAAAGGCGAAAACGTAAGTGTATTTATATAGAACAAATTATACTTACAATCTAATAAGGTTTACAAGTCCTCTAAATATATCTGCATTCAGGCAGCCTATTCGGTTATTAGTTAAGTCTCTAGAAATAGAAAAAAGGAAAAATTGGAACAAACTTATTTCCAAATGAAATAGTCTGGTAACAGAAGTATTTGAACAAAAATTCATGAGTAACAGATTACACCACATGTATATTTGGTCTTTTTCAGGAAAACCCACAAGGGACTGCTATATGGGTGTATACACATGCCCACAGACTCCTTAATCCATCTCTTAAGTAATTATAGTTTGTCCATACACAATTCAACAAGTCTAGACTTACCAATAAATTCCTTTAAACAGGCTTGGCTTACACCCCTACCAAGTAAATTTTCATATTTGTGTAGTATGTATATATGTATATCTACACACAAAGTACATCACTTAATTTTTTAACATGTCAGACACCTATACTAGTGCATTTATGATACATAAATAAGACCACTTCTACAATTATAGTTAGATAAATATTTAAAAGTTACATATTTTTCAATATAGGCCTTGAAAAAATTGCCAGAAATTCTTAAAGTAATAAAAATTAAGCTTGCAAGTAGTAATGATCCAGAATTGGTCCTTCAGTTTTATTTTTAAGGTTTTCAGAAGTGCAGTTACCAACATACTTTCCTTTTAAGTGAGCCAGATCATCTGATCAATTACAAATGAACACATATACTCTAAAAATTTAAGAAAGAAACAGGGTGGGGGGAAGTAGTGGCAAAATCACTAAGACTTAAAAGTTGTAAAAATATTCCAAAAATCTGAAGTGTTTTAAAAAAGGAAAGAATAAAAAGAAAAGAAAAGCAATAATGCTGAGTTTTTGTTTTTCAAGTTTCACCTGGTACAGAACTTTTACAGCCAAGGCATAAAACCCCCAAAAATATGTTAATGGTCATGTTGGCAAAACCTTCACTAAAGCAGCATTAACAGTGCTTTAACTTCAGTGTAGTATTAATAGCAAGGGACTCTGTGTTCCACTGCAACCTTTGGAAAATAAAAATAATGAGTTTAATGTTCCACAAAACAAGATCTGAGGGAATCAAGGCTCTGAACAAAAGTCCACCCAGCGATGTTTCAAGCCACTCAAACACAAAAATAAAGGAATAATACAAGAGACTGTCAGAACAAGTGAGACTGCCAAGCCACAAGCAGTGGATGTTCTTCAGTCATAAGACTGAAAGCAGACTTTGTTTTATGCATGTGTGTGTATATATTTAGACAGCATATATATATGTATTCAACTGTTAATATACAATAACTTTGCTGTCTAAACTTCCAGAAGCTAAGACTTAGTCTCTCTGAGGAGTTTTTTGTTTGTTTTGTTTAAACTGACTAGGTGGATATACTACTTACAGTCTTTTCAAAGATGAAAGCCCCAGAAAAGCTCCTGGATCTATGGTACTAATAAGATTGTTCTTAAGATCCCTGTGGAGAAAAATTAAGACATAACATTTACCATAAATAACACTTTAAAACAGATACAGTCATAAAGATACACCTAACTTGTCTCAATTTGCTTGAGAACCTCAAAAAAAAACCAACCCAACCCAAACCCAACTCCCCAAAAACAAAGAAATCCCCAAAAAACCCCAAAACAAAACACCAAAAGAAAAATCCCAATAGCACATTTTTACTTTCTCTAACATAGCATCTTTCAAAATTAGAAAAATCTGTATTTCAACAACAAAGAAGAATAGAAACAGTATGTGTATTCCCTTAAACATTCTATCACTTCGTATCCCATGAAATGGTATAGAGTCAAAGATACTTTGCCACAGTGTGAATAGGTTACAGCTATGCAGGGAGAGACATTTGCTTACTACACAGTATGATACTGTCTAGCACAATGCTGTCTTCTTTAGCCTATCCAATTTTCACTTCAGTAGTGCCCAACATCTACCAAAAAAAGCAAAATATGATCTTAAAAATACACTGAAGACACAACACTGAAAATTTCCATTTATGCTGTTGGCACAAAAGCAAAGCCCTAGCTGAAAAATCCCAAATACAGCTGTTGAAAAAACATCAAGAGCAAATTTCTAAATCTTAAGTTTCCAGAGACTGTAAGGAGAAATGTAAAGTAACCATTAAACTGCTTTATTAATAGTACAAGTGATTTAGGAGTTTTAACTCCTAACTTGAGATATTCTGCAGATACAGCTTAATTTCAAAGGTCACAGAAAGCAGCTGAGAGCACCTATATAGTCTTGAACAAACTTCATCACTGCACGAATGCTCAAATTACTTCCACCTCCCTAGTCACTCTAGATTTTTACTTTACTACTATCTGAAACTTCACAGGCACTTATCACTACAGGTAAAGTTTTTCACTCCTTCGTAATATCCAAACATTCTACATTTGAAAAGAAAAATAGTACTTTCATTTAAAAGCTGTGTTTGAATTTGCAAGAGTAGGAAAAAGGATCCCCTACATCTACGACAACATTAATAATTCTGCCTGAAAGAGGATTACATCTACTACCACACAGATATACATGAGTAGAAACATAACGTATCCCAAGATTTCACAACAGCATTTCCTGAAGACACATTAACAAATCACGGTACAACAGACAGCGTCATGGCACATGGATCACGCTTGAATGCTACACCTAAACATTTTAAATACTTGAAATACTTTAAATTCACCTTGCAGTAAATTGATTTTCATACACACACTTCTCTTATCTCAGCTTTATTTTCTTCCCTCGCTATGGTGGCAGGAACTGCCTAGAACTTCCAATGCAGTGGTATCAGGAGTCTGAAGAACTGGCTCTTTCAGCAGGTGCATAAACACCACGGTATACCAGACCATGACAAATCTGAGACTAATAAAAGGTATTCATCACTCACTCACCATCAGTCTTTGAAGCAGGGAAGAAAAATTTTATTTACTGCTTCTATTTCAAATTTTGCTTTAAAATCATGCAACTCCCACTTAAAATTTCACTGCTGAAGCCACTGAGGGAGAAAAACCTTGACAAAAAGCCTTGGGAATCCACTATTCTAGACTATCAGGGATCTTTAATTTAACTCCATAAATTCAAAGAGTACTCCCTGATACAGCTCTTTCATAAATCCACATACCAATGGATTCATATCAATGAATATCCAAAGTGTTAAGACTTTTCTCAGCCTGCAACTACAACAGCTGGGGAGTCTCTGCTTGGCTGGGGCTTTTACCCTTCCCTTGGGCAGGCACTAGCTGCATATCAATCTACCAAAGAGTGTGGCAGAGGAAAACTGTGAAATAGAAGAGATACCAAAAGATCTCAAAATCAACAGTGCTGACGTGTCTAGCAGCTCTTAGGAAACAGTAAAATATGTTCATACAACACAGGCTGGTACAACTAACAGGATTCCAGCATCTAGAACAGTCTTTAAATGAAGAAATTACAGTAGTGGTTAAACCAACAGATTTATATTTCTCACATAAAAGGGAGGTGGGGGAAACAACCTCATTAGAAAGCTCTGTTTGGCTTTAAACTTTTTGTTGTTTTTAACACCTATGAATACATTTATATAAACTATATTTTAGTTTTAGCAACAGGAAATTAACCATTTCAGATGCTGATCTTAATTTTTCTTTGGCAAAGCTCAACCAACAAGATATATCTGTACATAGTTATTTGTCCGAACAGAAGAAAATCCACCCAAAAGAAACGCAAAAGAGGATTCGAGTTAGGGTAACATCTTTTATATTATAGTAACTGCATCTTCCATATATCAAGAATACTTCTAAAAAACAAAACAAGGAAAACAAACAAAAACCTGACAAAAACCCTCCAAACAAACAAAAAAACCCCAAACAAAAATACCCATCCCTACAGCAAAATGAAACAAATCACAAGCCAGGCAGTAGAGTGATCTTACACTGAGAATCTAATAAGATTCTTAATTTTCTCCTAAATCTAAGTAACTCTGTAAATAAGGGTACCCCATATTCATCAGTGAAGACGACTAACAGATGTTAGGATAGTAAAAAAACTTAGGTTTCAAGGGATGCATTGAGGTCAGTCATGTAATATAAATTCTGGCTAAAAGTACAACTAAATCAGATCAACTGCCCCACAGGTACATCCAGTAAAGGCCTGAAAACTTCACAGGATGCAGATTTCACCATCACACAACTCTCTGTTTAACCATTCTCATGACAGAGGATACTGCTGTGTCAATTTGGAACAGCCCTTTATCAAAGCCATAATTAAGTGGACAAATAGCAACTTACCAACAAAAATATTTTTTTGTGCCTAATGTTCTTGTTAAGATGTGAAAAGTATCTTAATGAAAGATTACTTATATTTAAATATGGTTTGCCATGTAAAAAAAAACCCCACTTTTAATTTTATTACGCTTTGTAATGAAATGTCACAGTAGCCAGTCATCTATGATTTAAAAGTGCACGTATACATACTTAAAAATTTACTGCTTTCTGTCTCAGCACAACAAAGACTGTCTTAATTATTTAATAAAGCATCCTGCATGCACAAACAAACTACACCTATACCTACATACTGACATGTATACATTTTTAAGTCTTCTTAACTACCATTCGATAAATTATGTTTTCTTCCTTAACACTACTTGAAAATGAATGTCAGATGGGAAACGTATTAGCTACCATGGACTCTTCCTATACGAAATGCTTTTTCAAAAGGGAAACAAAGGAAGAGCACAAGGTAAGAAATTACAGAAACAGGTTATACATTACACATATCACAAAGTCAGCCTATCCTTTCCACAGCTCTCTGGGGTGTAGATTTTATGCAGGCAAATCCAACAAATGCTTATGACAGAGTTTTTACATTTCCCAGTATCACCCAGTGGGTCAGGTTGGAAGGGACTACAGTGGGTCATTTGGTCCAACCTCCCTGTCAAATTCAGTCATCTCAGAGCACATTGCACAGGAAATTCTGGAAATTCTTCTCATGTTCAGGTGGAACTTCCTGGGCATCATTTTCTACCCACTGCCTCTTATCCTGTTGCTTGGCACCACTGAGCAGAGCCTGGATCCATCCTCCTGACACCCTCCCTTCAGGTACTGACAGACATTGATGAGGTCCCCTCTCAGTCGTCTCTTCTCGAGGCTGAACAGGCCCAGCTCCCTCAGCCCTTCCTCCTAACAGAGATGCTCCAGTCCCTTCATCACCTTTGTTGCCCTCCTCAGGACCTGCTCCAGGAGCTCCATGTCCCTCTTGTACTGAGGAGCCCAGAACTGGACACAGCGCTCCAGATGTGCCTCAATAGGGCTGAGCAGAGGGACAGGATCACCTCCCTCAACCTGCTGGCAATGCTCTCCCTAATGCACCCCAGGGTACCACTGGCCCTCTTGGCCACAAGGGCCCTGCTGGCTCATGGACACTTGGTGTCCACCAGGAGCCCCAGGTCTTTCTCTGCAGAGCTGCTTTCCAGCAGGTCAGCCCCCAGCCTGTGCTGGTGCATGAGGTTACTCTTTCCCTGGTGCAGGATCCTTTGCACTTGCCTTTGTTGAATTTCAAATTAATATCAAAACATAAAGGAGATTAAAATACTCAGCATCTTTTTAAGGTACAGACACTTTTATTACCACTTAAGACAGTTAAAAATCTTTGACCTGATTACTCTCACTTGCATACATTTTCCCTGTAAGAGTAGATGTAGACATAGCATAGTAATTTTCTACTATAATTAACAAACATTTCACCCTCCAGTAAAATAAAACTTTTATTTTGGTAAATTTATCACCCTCTTTACAAAATAATGCATTAAAAAATTCACATTATCATAAATTAACATATCTGTAAAAAATTATTACTTATTAAAACTGCTAGTTATTATGGCTACTTGGGGCCACCATTTTTAATGAACTTCCTCGTTTTATTTGTTGCTTGTATGCTCCAAAACTATATCCCTTTCAATAGCAACAGAGAAGAATTATCAGATGGGGATGAGGTCAAGTGGTAACACGTTTGAGTAAAATGATAACCTAAAGTGCAATAAGTTGCCAGCTGCAGATATCATGTCTCCAAGTTTACAGGAAAAAATTAATAAAGTTATAGAAACCATTTAAAAATATCTATATTTTCATTAAACTTTTCAAGAACTAAACAAGAGAAAAAAGTTCAGTATGTTAACAGATGAATTATAAAGTTGCCAGTATTGATTATTATTATCAATAACTATTATGCAGATACATGTTCCTGACATATTCCTCTGATGTACTGTTCTAAAGGCTTTATTTAAATATATCAATACATATATAAACTCTACCTGAAAACCACTAAGGAGAAATGGCAAATATTTTTGCTATCAAGTATAACATTACAAGGAATGAACAAACAAGCATGAAATGCATGTAGAATCTCTCCCCTAGTAAGCAGTAAAATGACAATGATACTGTCTGAATTAACTATTTAAATTCTGACAGTTTATTTCTGTTACCTCCATTTAATCTCTTAATTTAAATGTGGGGAAAGGAACTTATCTACAAGGCAAAAAGCACTCATAAGGAAACAAGGCGAAGCATGAGTAGAAAGAAAAAATAAAAATAAGCAAAAAATGTCAAAAAAGTGCAATTTTCAAGGCATGCAAGTTATCACAATGAACATTACGGAAAATAATTTGAAACTACTTAACATAAATGTGAATGTTTAAAATAGCTAATGTGACTTTCAACTGTTTTTCCTTTTACTACTGATTATCTATTTAAGTTTGAAAAATTATTTTCATTACAATAGTAGTTTCTGTCCAAGGTCACAAAAGCACTTAAAGAAGAAAAATTTACTTTTACTATGGTTTAATATGGCTTTTAAACAAGTCTTGCATGTACAAAAGAAAAAAAAAAGAAATTATTATCATTAATAATTAGTGCAGTGCACTAGTTATCCCTCCATTCATAATGAAGACACCTGGCCATTATTAATATTTTGTTGATGCATTAACTCCTACAACAGTGCATTATACAGAGTGTTCTCATTCTGATGAGACTATCATACCCTCTAAAATAGTGCTATCCCAGCTCACTTTAAATGTTCAAAACATGATGCCAGCCAGCCCAAACATGATGCTTTCTTTTCCTTTCCATGAAAGAAGATATTAAAATAACCTATAAAACCCTTACAAAGGAAAGGAGTTAAATGGAAGAAAGCTGCATTCTTATGATTTTAAAGAAAATTAGGATTTAGATTCATGGAGAAAACTTAAACCATTATCTCAAACTAACCAGAGTTTCAAGTATTTCCTGTCTGAAAATTGTAATGAGTTTCAACAAATAACAGCTGTCAGCAGATGCCTTTATTACCTAAGCAAATGGCATCACTGCTGACAACCTTGCTTCTTTGGCACAGCAGCTTACTTCTACAATAAAGCTCATCTGCCAGTGAAAAGACACTTTCTTCTGGTATGTGGGAAAGGGAAGGGTAGAAGTGCTTGAATTTATTTAGGTCAGGTGACTGGGATTGGAACCTTAGAGGAAGAATAAAATACTTTTAATCCCCTGAAGCCAAAAGTCATTTGGAACTCTTCCTAGATGCTGTGAGATGATTATGAAACTGGCTACTTTCCCAGTCAAATGGCCTAGAAAAATCCTTATCTCTAAAGTTTATGCTTGCTCCCAGGTAGATCAACCTGCCAATCCTGACCTTCTACCAGCTGGAAAAAAGCTGACTGTAACAGAAGCTACAATGCTGCTTCTTATCCCATAGGCAATGTATCATCTGCAAGGGAAAGTGAAAACAGGAAGCAAAAGATATCCAAGAAGTTACTCCCATCAGACTCACTCCCACCCCTGTACATTTGGCATATACCAAAGTTGTGAAGTAAGCAGCAAAACTTCCAAAATAAGTGTCAACAATAAATCTATAATAAATCCACTCTCTCTTAGAGGCTCTAATATATTTGCTTCCCCTGCAAATATACTTTGCAACTGTTCAACAAAGGGTTTAACACTTCATAACAAATTAAAGAAGTCATTTTCTTTATAACCTAAGTGTTTGCGTAATGAAACAACCAACAAAGCAAATCCATCCATTATAGCATTCTAGTAAACTTCCCACTGAGACTGCCCTCTCACCTGCAGGTGAGATTATCCCTTTTTTGCTGTTACATGCCATTCATATTAATGAGTAATTAATTCATTCATATTACCAGAACACTTAGCTACATTAACTCTTTAATCACAAAAAAATACATCAAAATAAAGAACATATCTTATTTAAGACATTCTGTTCTCAGAATCATTAATGCAACATAAACAGTATATCATTTAATTTTTAAAGTGAAAATAGCTTTTTAAGAAGTACTTACAATCTTTCAAGAAGGTGTAATCCAGAGAAGGAACCATTCTTCAACTCTGTTATTTTATTGTTACTCAAAATCCTGTGAACAAAACCAATCAAGAACAATGTATTATAAGTTTGGTAACAATTTTTTGCTGCAGCTTACACTTAGTTTGTAACTGCTTTTGTTCAACAGCCTGTGTATCAAACTACAATGCCAAGCTCACTGTCTTGAGGTGTACACAACAGCACTGCTTAAATATTATAAAGGAGAAAAAGATTTTCTATGTCGTCTGTTTTAAGTACCATGCAAGCTTACATATATAACATCTGAGAGGAAGTATATCCATCTAGGATTATCCTAATAAGACCCCAGAACTGGTGTAGTAGAAAAGAAGTATTAAAGAACCAATCAACATTCTTGTCTTCTGTACCCACTTTGGTTTTCCAAACCAAGCAGCATACTGCCTGCTTCCCATTTCCTCTGCTCCCATTTTCAGTCACACACACACTTCTCCCAGACTGCACCACCTTTCCCATCCTTCACACATTCATCCTAATCCTCAATGCAATCTTTTTAAAACATCTGCAAATAAACTCAGCAAGTACTTATCTATCCTTTCTTCTCTAAAAGGACAACACAACCACAAATTCCCTCTTCCACTGAAATAACTGGGTCAGGCCCAACTCACCAAGCACCCTATCCTCCAATCACAGCCATCTGCACAGATCACAGCAGATGCTAATGATCCTCAAGGTAGGAAATTCTTTGTACGGCTGGGTATTTCCTTACTTAGAAGGACCTGCTTTCTATACAATTACATAGCTCTCTGTTGGCCAAAAAAACCCCAAAAAGCCGATTTTCCTTTTGAATCATGTCAAATTTTGGCATCTGCAACACTTTTTACAAAAGGCTTTGCAGTACAATGCTGCATTCCGTAAGAAATGCCTCAACTCACTCATTTTGAAAACACCTCCTGCCAGTTTTATTTAATGCTCCCCACTTCTAAACAGTGAAACACGCAGTAATCAATCCACTTACCCTCTGTTTACCATGTGCAATTATGTACAAAACTAGATGTCTCTTTCCAGATGTAAAATCCAGGTTTTACTTAATTATTCTTTACACAAACGCCATTTGTGCCACCTTAATAATTTCTGAGTTCTTTCCAGTTTTATCACACTAAAAAAATTGTGAGGTAAGACCACCAGAACTGAAATAGTACTCAAGACACAGACAAGTCACAAATCTGCATACTAGAATAATGATGTTCTGTTTCCTACAATTTCCCTAGCAATTCCTAACATATGATCTGCCTTCATCACTTGTGCTAAGAATCTGACTTCTGGTCAGCTCAATGCCCATCATCATCAATGCCCATCCTGTCATAAGACAGGAGTGTTTTTGTCCCAAATACATTTTTCATTTTTTTCAGATGTGCTGCTGCTGCTGCCATTTTATTGCCCAATTACTTTCACAAACTTCTTTCAAAATTTTTCACTTTACCCTCATCCTTATTACATCAATCAATTCACCCAACTATGTCAACTCCTTACTCACACTGTTTTACAGGTCATTAAGAAATAAGTTGTGCATTACAGGTCTCTACGACTCCACTCCACCGAGAAGGATAACCATTTACTTCCACACCCTCTTCTTATCCTTTAGCAAGTCAGCTGCTGATCTGACGATCCTCCATTTAAGACTGACATACTCTTTTCATCAAATGCCTTTGCCAAGGGACAGACACACCTTTTAGAAAAGCATGTCTCATTATAACAGCTGGATCAACCTTGTAAATATTCTGCTGATTCTGAAGAACTCCAAAGGACTGTGGGGAAGAGCTCCTCATTACAGAATATATAAATTTTCCATGGTACCTTTATCCAGGTATCCAATACATTTATTATAAACTCTATTGATTTGTTCAACACAAATATCAGACTTGGAACTATGCAGATGGTGATGCACTTATAAAAATGTGCATTTGTTATCATCCAGTCATCAAAAATCAAGCTGATTCTAAGCAAGACTTCAGACATTTCATCCCTGAATTCTTCTAAAAGCTCTTCAGTCACACCATCTTGTCCTGGAAATTTATTCCCTCTGTCAGATTGTTCCACAACTTCTGCTGCAGTCACTTCAATTTCAGACAGGTCCTTTATCAAATGCACCCTTCATATCCAACATGTCCCTGCACTTCTTCACTTACACCAATTACATCCTCAGGCTGGATAACTACTTCTGCACTTAAAGGTGCCACTATGAGATTTCTTTCCAGTTCACTACATCTTTCAGATGTCCTTTACAACAGCAATAAACAAAACACACACACACACGTACATCTCCCTCTTTCCTCCAGTACACAAAATTTACTATATAATGACAAGGATTAATACTTCAAAACACACGATCAATAAGATAAAACTCAAATACAGAAATAGCAATCTATGAAAACAGCACCATTTTGACACAACTATGTATTACACTAAGTAGCTCTCCTCTCCAGGTTTCTCAAAGATTGCCTCAAGTCTCTGTAGTTTAGACAAACACAGAGCAGGTATTTTTTGTGTAAAAGTTCTGGCTTTGGACTCAATCTCTCTCTCTCATCTCATACAGAGTGAGTCAAGACACCTGAACAAACTGAAAATCTTTCCATTTCCAGCCTGATGGTAGAAAGTTTTGAAAATTCCTGAAGTTAACCTTAAATCATTCAGCAAAGGTAACAAGTCCTGATTCCTTCTTCTCACCTTCCAATCATACCATGTATTTCTGCAGCTCACCTCAAGTCATCTCTGGTGCCCCCTGCTCTACAAGCAGCAAACGTTAAACTACACATTTACCCAGGGCATCTCCCAGGAGATTAACTTATATGTCAACTACACAAGTGTGATCAACATAGCATGCTACACAGTCAGATAATACCAGGTGAAGACTGATCACAAGAATGCTGGAAAGGAAGAAGGGGAAAAAATACTTAAAAGTATACTGAGAAATTGCTATTTTATTGCTATAATGCTTGTAACATCTACTAGAGTGTCAGCTAAGAGCATTTGCTCTTGTGAAAATATAGTTCTGCAGTCCAACACATTAAGCTACCTCACAGGAAGAAAATAAGGAACATTGTCCCTTGGCTGCAGCTGTGATAACCTAGATGAACAAATGAAAGTGCTGTTTTTTAAAAACACATGTAGAAACCAAGGAAGCCCAGGTACTCCTAAAAAAATGTACATGCATTTCAAGAAATCTTCCCATCGAGAATGGCACAACATTTAACAGAAAACCGGTATACACATTTGCAAGAGTGCAAGTTTGGTGGTAATAATAGTAATCAACATCTACAAATTGGAATGCCCGCAAAACTAGTAAAATTCAACCTGAAGCATTAAAATTATACATTCTAGAGTCTTTGAAACTACTTGCACTTCCACTCAAAAAGTTTTCAACCTAAACAGTAAGTATTATTTGTAAAAATGGTAGGTACCGGATACATTCAGTAAACCAAATAAAGAACATCTTTATTTCAACATCCTTCCTGGTTTCAGAAATGTATGCATGAAGAAGAATGGTAATAATATATAAAAAATTAAATGAAGGAGCTTATAAAAATCATTATTAGTTAATGCAAACTGCACATAAGGCATAACAGCAGCAGCAAGAAAAAAATTTCAGACCAATTCCAGACTTCTGGAGAAATTAAAGAAAAAAACCCCATGAGGTTCACAAGTGAATGTTGATCTAAGCCAACACAACCAAGCAAGCAAATTACAACCCCCGGTAGCACAGAAATTAACATATATCTTAGTTCCAATTTATTTCATCTTAAGATTTACTGATTTACCTGTATTTTTTCCAGAAAAAGAAGTTATTCAAAATGGAGCCAGAACCACTTCAAAAGCAGCTACAACTGATTGAACTAAATATAAACTAAATAAAAATAACAGTTCTGTAAGAAAAAAAAAAATTAGTTTTCTGACATTGCCTATAAAATAACAGGCCTAAAGTAGATGCCTTTGAATATCTGGGTACAAGGTAAATTTCTCTCTTGAGTGTGATTTACAAATTACAGTCAGACTGATTTAGTATTTTCTCTGCAGAGGCTGTTAGTTGCTCAACCATAAAGGTTTAGTACAATAAATGATAGATTTTACAACACTCCATATAACCTAAAACACTTCATCACACAAAAATATTGTGTAATCTTAAAAAAAAAGCAGTTTAAAACTTGCTATTAATACATAGTCTATACATTATTTGAAGTATTAAGAGATGTGGCACAAGAAGACAAACACAATAAAGCATTCACCTCGAAGTAGATGTTTTATAGTCACTTTCACAGTTTCTGCGCATTAATGTACAATGAGATGATGGACTATTACGTACCACTTAGACAGAGGATATTACTTGTGATCAATAATAACTCTAAGTTACTAGTTTAAGGCAATAATTTTTCTAAAGAGGCAAGTAATTCTGAAAATATGCTAACTTTTCCATCATTAAGAAGCCTAAAGAGAAAACAGCAGAGAGCTACTGTTGAGATGAGAGCTCCACTCATCCCCATCTTGCTCAACTCTTTTAACAAATGACTGAAACATAAATGATGTCACTGAAGATTTCATGAAGGGATTTCCATAGCCCAATGTCATTGTTACTCCATATTTCTTGTGAACTACATATGAGATTTTTATTTTCTTTTCTTTTAAATGATCAATAACACCCGCTTGGAAGAAATGCATTTTGCTTGTCCAACACCTACATATCAGAAAATAAAATGTGGTACTAACACAGGCAATGTTAGTTCCTGTGTTAAAAAAACACGGCCATAGGAATTAACACAAAAAACTTGGAAGAACAAGCAGCTGAAAAGTAGGTTCTAGAAAGGATTAGGCACACCTCAAGTCACCTTACAACAAAGCATTTCCCTCTTCCTCTGACTGAGCAGAAGAGCTGTAGAGAGACAAAGAGGTGATCTGAAGCAATGTACCTCAAGAAAAAAACAAGTACCAACCCCCTCAACCCCGTCCCGAACTCTCCCCAGCTTTTTACCTATTCTAAGAACACTGCTGAAATGCTTCTTTGTCAAATATAGCTTGGATCAGAAAGCCCATTTTCCATTTTGCTCCATAAACTGGCAGAAGACTTTGGCAAAACTGAAAAGAAACTCAACTATGACTCTTAACTTACTGGCGAGATCCTTCAGCAGCAGATGCCCAGCATGCAAAACAAATGCAGTCAAACCCAAAGTCTGTCCCTTGTACTACGACGAATTTTAGCAATAGATACTAAAGATGATGTACTAACTTTTCTTTCTCATAGAGAGGGGGAAAAAAAAAATCATAGCTGGATCATTTTTTACCATTAGAATGAGGTAATAAGCACTAAGTGGAAAAAGTTTTGTTCTGTGAAACAATTTTGGCTTGCCAGCTATAAAACAACCATTGCTAAGACAGCAGTCAACCAGACAGGAATTTAGAATGCATCTCCTAACATCACAAATGGATCCTAATCCAGAGGATATTATTAAAACACACACACATCCATTAACACTATTAACGAATAGTGAAAATGGCCACCAAGAAGCCTGGATGAAGACTGGGAGACAGTGTAACTGTTAGCTGAATGCTGAAGTAGCTTCCAACCACATTTTAAAAGACTCAAATGGAGAGCCAGGAAATAGAAAATAAATCAGATCAATTCATGATGACTGCATACTCTAAGGACTGGGAAAGTGGCCACCAGCAAAAGTCAGATTAAAATAACCGTCTGTGAACAACCAAGAAAAATGCTTTCTGCTGAAAGTTGTGAACATGCAAAAAGAAACACAATCCTCAAAGTTTATCTTGTAGAAACTGTGATTTAACAAGGATATAAACCCAGTATTTTCCAACAGTTAGAATTTTGCCTTCTAGTGAGTTACTGGTCTCAAAGGGAAAGAAACCTAGTAACAGACCGAACAGAACGCAAACAGTACTTGCTTAAAAGTAACTCTGAAATGAAAGCACTCTGTATGCTTTATTCAGAGAAAGAACTACGAATCATTCCACAACTCTAACAAAAGGAGACTGTATTTTCCAATTCAACAAAAATATTATAATTGAGGAAGCTTAGCAATGAAACATTTGCAAAATAGAAGTTTGCAACAGATAAAAGATTTCCTGCAATATTTCATTATTATGCATATTAAACAATATTAAAATTGTAAACTAAACCACTCAGAAGTAATGAAATTACAGAATTAAAACTGTATCTATTTATACTGCTCCATTTTTAACTGGTAATGTGCTAAATTTATATAATCTAATGAGGAATCTTTACTTTTCCTAAAAATCCCTGGATCATTCAAGCAGCGATGCTCACTATGCACTGCCATTAAAGAATATTTTTCTTGATATTCAGTATGTGGCAACATGCTTTATTTACTGCTTTTCATTAAAAACATTCTGTTCTTAAGGGCAGAAATTATTTCTAGTGAAATACAGTGCCAATCACTAGAGCAACTCAGCAAGTTTTCTATGTAAAAGTACTAAATAAATATCATCTTAGAAAAGGACAGAAATGAGGCGCAAAATAGTATGCAAGAATGAGTAGCAATGTTGCTGAAAATCATACTACATTTAGAAGAAATTCTTGTGAAATTACAAAATTACCAACCAAACTTTTCTTTCTTTCTTGTACTTATCCCAGTTTCAAAAGCCTACCAAAGAGAAAATTCAGAGGACACAACTTCTCCCGATTCCTTCCAACACTAACTCTGTGTTGCCATTTCTAAAGCTAGTAAAAAGCACCAGAAGTCTAACCCTTGTGACCACTGCATTCTAGGCAGCTTCCTCCAAGTTCTCTCCCCACTGTGTTTATCTGTAGCATCTGCATTATTTTAAGATATGATCAACTTCTGTAATAACTGTCCTGTTTTACTACCTTCTGCTCCCTCCTGAGTTTCCCACTTAGCCACCAGATGTACACTTTTTAGGATTCCCCCTGGCTTGCAGTTCAGTGCAAGCTTACCTGACCCCAAAAACCTCCATATACACATGCGAGAGAGTAACTAGCTTCAAACAAAAGACTGCACATCTTTCCAGCCACTCCTAACTTTAGGTGCTACAGCAAATAAATTAATAAATTATCTGTGTCATACCACAGAAGTACTAATTGGAGCACAGACTGTCACACCCAGTCTCACATGTATTCACACTTCCTATCAGGTGTACCTGCTCTCTACAAAGTGCTTTGTCTAGACACGTTAACAAGCACTTCCTGTCAGCTGCTGGCACACAAAGATACATTTACAAAAATTTATACCCTAATCCTACAGAACTAAACAGGTTTTGGATAGCTTAGCTCCCTGAACTGACTAGGCATGGAGCCAGACAAATGCTAGTACTGCAGCCAGAGAGGGGAGGGAAAAAACCCACAAACATCCACACAGTGAGAGACTGGGAGGTGAAGGTATGAACACACCAGCTCCAGTTTAGACCACAGTTTTACAGACAGCTGGACATTGATGCAACATTCCCCACTCAGAGGGTCAGATCTCTCCTCCGCCCTTGCACCTCATCAACCCTATGTCAGAAGCAGGAAGAGAGGGTTAGAGGGGATCTCCAGCACACAGCTGTAAGGTCAGGTCACCGCAATCCACAGAAACATCAATGAGCCCATCAACACACAAATTTGAGAATTGCTTTAAATTCCTCTTAACACCAGAGGCTGTTATCCTAAAACAACAGTTCAAGGTATTGGAATAAGTTGTCCAGAACATCTGACAGGACACTTTTAGACATCTAAGTGTAACTTGCAAAAACTCTGCCTGGTACTAAGTTTCAAGGTAAAACACACTCTGTAACAATATGGGCAAACTAATAAGGAGTCCTTATTAGTCCTCATCTGACAGAAATAGTTCAGGTGGAAACAGCACATCATGAGGACAGCACCAGAAGAATTTTCCTGGACTGTGTTACACCACTACCATTCCTTATACAACCCATCTTTTCTTACTGGCATACAGATGTTAATCCTGTCTTTAGTGATTTTGGGGGTAGCTGCTGAACGTCCAAGAATCTTGCTCATCTCACATCAAGCCAGTTTACACTCAGCCTTCAGTACCATATTTGGTCTGCCTTCATTCCCTCTTCTTGCCGCAAACCGAGAGCCAGGGTTGTCTTTGATGATGAGTTGCTGAGGTACGATGGTTCGCTCGCTGATTCGGAGTCCTAGGTAATTCCACGGGCAGGTGTGCTGGACTTCATCTTTGTGGATCTCAAATCCTGCTTCCTCTATAGCTTTAATTGTCTTTGTTAAAACAATGTTCAGATAGGACTGGTCTCGGGAACAATCAAGATGTCATCCATATAGTGTAGGATGATGGCGTCTGGGAATGTTTTTCTGATGGGGGAATGCCACCCATCGGCAGATGGATGGCGAGTTTTTCATTCCCTGAGGGAGGACACGCCAGCGGTACCTTTTCAGAGGGGCTTATCTGTCCCTAAGTTTTCTGATTCCCACCTCCATAACTGACATATCCATTCAAAGAAACTCACACTTCATCCCAAGTCCCAGCAACAGCTTTTGCCTCTTAATCCAATCTTCCTGCCTTTATTCACTCTGTTTCTAGACTCTAACCTCCTTCCCCCTACTTCAAAGCACCTTCTTTTCCCTAGGTTGAACTGATGTAGCAGAGGGCACAGACTGTACTCTTAGACAAAGCACCTGAAGACAGCACAGCCCTCAGCCACCTGGAGTCTGGATGAATCCTAGAACACACTGTCCAGTGCAGACAGAACTGTGGAATTAAAGTGACTATTTCTTAAACACCTTTAATCAATCTGCATTTATTATGTTTGGTTTTTTCCCCCCCAAAAAAGCTCTTAGCTGCTCTGTCTTACCAAAAAGGTCAGCTTCCTACTCCAGAAGTGACAGCTCTGCAGCCCAGCCAAAACTGGCTGACCAGCTTGGATCACTCACGCAGCCAAAGCAGGTCTGCTCCTTGGGGACCTAAAAGCTCTGCAGTGCAGTGCACCAGCATCCCACTCCCTCCAGGGCAGCCTGGAGATCTGTAGGACAGCACTGCACTGGACATGCCCTGTGGCAGTGCACAAGGAGAGCCCACAACACAGTGATCCACATAAACAGTAATTAATGGATACGATCTCTAGCACTCTAAGAGCAACAAGACATTGTAGTTTTCACTGCTAAACACCCAGGGAATACAAGGGGAAAATAAAATTCTCACCTATTTACTATGTAAACACTAGAGACATTTAGTAGATTGTATAGAATTTTTAAAATCAGAATTTAAAATTCACTGTTCAGCTCACTACAGAAAACAAAACTCATGAAAACATGCCTCACGTGACATTCTTAAATTTAAAACAGATTATTATTACTGATGAAAAGAAATGCTCAACTGTTTTTAATCTTTATGAATTAACAAGTAGCACAAAAAATGCATTTAAACTGAATAGATGCAAAAATTATAGACTGTAATGGTGAAGACAGACTACATAAGGCAGTAATGACAAATCCATGAACCTGCAACATATCTGGCCCATGCAAAGTACATATGGGAACCATTAAACTGTGAAAAATCTAAACTTGCAGCTCCATAGTTGTATTAAATTACAAAAATAACCTCTGAAACATGAGCAAACTGCAAGCAATGAGACATAAGAAGTTATTCATTCTTCATCACTGCAGCACAAATTCTAGTTCAATTCTTTTACTCCCAGCATTAAATAAAAGTAAAAATTTTAGTATTTTGCAGTTCTGAAGCAAACTCAGGAATACCACTGATCAATAAAAGACAACAATAAAATAAAAAAGTATTAATTGTGAAGATTAAAATCTGTCTTCCTGAGGCTAGATACAGCGTAATACATTCAACATTTAATACTCACTTTAGGGCTAACTGAAGGGCCAATGAACACATGAAGAGCATTGCTTATATGGGCATCTTCTTAGGAACAAAGGTATTGGGCAATTTTACATTAATATGGTAGCTCTGAGAACTAAAAAAAAAAAAAGCTCTGCTACAAAAATTTATATTTGCTCTCCGGAATTTTGCAGCACTTAGCTCTGTCCTTCTCCCTTATTTTCAACTCAACAGTAACCAAGACATAATAGCTCTGATGCAAAACCTGAGCCCCAGGCTTGTAACAACTGCTACAGTTGTATCTATGGTACAGAAGCCATATTTCAAATTATCTCATGTATTTAATCAAAAGTACAGTAATAGCATTCTGAAAGGCACATAAAAGAATTTAAAAATGCTTATATAGAAAAGTAATTTTTAATTAAAAGGAAATATGAATCAATACAATAATTGAATAAAATACTGAATGAAGACTATTGCCAGTTACAAAGCCACCATGTATGTTAAAGTCATTACTGCAACACTTCATGAAATAGGAAAACAATATTCAATCTTGTCAGTGTATCCCAGTGGACACATATAAACCATGTAACATGATGTCTTCCAAAGCTGAATAGTTTTTCAGACAGAACTAAATATTGAAATTTAGAAGAAAACGCTGTTCATACTGTGATGTCAGAATTTTCTTGCAATACTGAAATATATACAAAAGAGTACACAATAAGAGAATACTGTATGTACTCAATATCCTATAACAAGCTCACAGCAATGAATCCATGGTGGAAAAGTACATAATGAAAGGCATGAAACTGGTTATCTTCTCAACAAAGTAAAAGACAAACAAAATCTGATAGAAGTACAGAACGCAAGCCTACAGTAAATGAAACACTAATGATTTTTAGGAGTCAGATGTCACTGATAAAAAGGCATGTACATGTACTTGTGAATTACTACACTGTGGCTACAGTTCTCAAATACTATCTCTGTACTGCCTTGTGTTCATATGTAAAATGCATTTTGCATAGCCTGTGTATCCACTGGTCAAAGAAAATTTTAAGTTTTAATGCGGATTATTAGCACTCTGTACCTTCAAAAATGTTAGCACTGCCCAAATTATTAGTACCAATCACTTAAACAGTCTAAAACTGACTATTCCAACAACAAAAAACCCAAAAACAAAACAAAAAAAGCCACCCACAAACCAACAGCCATCAAGAGTACCATCAAGTTAGTAAATAGAAATGTACTTTAAAAGAGGCAAACCTCCAGAGAGGACATTTACATTACAAATGACTCAGATAATTACAACATAATCGCACATTGCTATACAAGTGGCTTCTTACAATATGAGTGACATTTTGCTCTGAAACTTTAACAGTTTTAATTTTGTGTCATAAATGGAAAAATTGCACAGATACTTAGAAGTCCAAGTAAGTATGCCTTTGAGCTGCTTAATGGATGTAGTTTGATGTGAATTTATTTAGAGCTGGACAAAAACTGTAACATTTTAAGATGTTTCCTAACAGCAACTCAGTTAAGCATATCTTTGAAAAGCTTGAACATAAATCCAGGCAAATGCTCTGGCTTGTAAATCCTAACACTTTTCTAAGTGCAACCACTGATACTCCTATACTCCTATGAGGATATGTGCTTAAGCAAAGATGTTTGCAGAGCATTAAGCCTCCTAATACAGAAATGCAATTATTTACTGAATAAACATGCTTTTCCTTTGTTTATTTAGATTCCTGTTCCAATAACATATGTAACAGGTAAATAATATTCTCAACAAATAATATGCTTCATGGGTTTGTCTTCAGTGGACTTACACACTCTCTTCCAAAAAACAAAGCAATGGCTAACAGCCAACAAGTTCAAACAAGTATCCATCATCATCATTTGAGTTTGCATCAAGAAACGCAACAGCAACAGATATTTTATCTCAGACTTCTGTTACAGTACATTCCTTTACTTAAATTTGCATCGTGGCAATGGCTTCAGTATCTACTGAAACAAAGAGCATGGCAGACAAACCACAGTTACATTCACCCTGTTCTGGTATCTTCAAAGCAAAAGCATCTCATCTGGCTGCTTAATCTACAAAGGTCAAAGCCATCTACAGTGTTCATGTAGATACACCCTTCATTTGCATCCAAAGCAGTTGTTATTATATAATGCTAGGAAAAAAGTCCCTTCCTTAGGTATAAATGAACTTGAATTCACCTTGGAATTTGACCTAAGTGCCCCATAAAGCAACAGCTAGTTCTACCTCGATTGTAAAGGAAAACCAATTTACAGTACTGCCAGAAATCCTAAACATTACTTACTCTCCCATAAACGTGTCTCCATACTTTAATACTCCTCGTCCCGTGTCTGCTGTTCTTCCTCAATCATGAAACAAACTTCCTGTATCTCTTATCAATTGAAATCAAGTTAGGATTTTTTTTCCTGAATTGTAACTGAAGATTCTCACCACACTGACCTAAATTACTGGGACAATAACATGCTTTGTGGCAAACACAGCCCAAGGCATTTTGTAAATTAAGTGACCTCGCCCAACCTATATCATCATTAACCAACTACAATGGTGTGCAAGAATGAAGGAACCTGGCCAGCATCCTCAGATGCTACTCGCTTATCCTAATTTCCACTATTTCTCTTATTTTCTCACTTTTTAGAGACCATTGTCCTCAAAAATATGTCACTGGGAAAAAAGAAATGGTAAATGCTAAAGGCATAGTAGTTAATCTGCTGAAAATCTAAGAGGTTGACCAGTGATAAGGATGAAATCAGTATTTCCAAAATGTATATAATCAGTTCATTTGCATCAGTCCTAACTCATTCAAAAACCAAAAAGTTATATAAAACTATATAGGTCATTGTATTTAAAACTGGTTTGTGCAAAATAGAGTCAACATAAAAGAAAACTAACTGAGTTAAAATGCAGCTGATATACACGACAGTGATCTATTTTCAGCTACATATCTCGGCAGTGATCCTATAATCCAAAAAAATCTATTAGAACTAGCACTTATCTTAATAGATGAATCCCACAAGAATCAAGATTCAAGATAACTCAGGGCAGTTTGACTCCAACCAGACAACTATTCACCAAGTGCTGCAATTTTAAGTATCAGCTTTGGGAAAAAAATGTAATTTTTGGCAAAAGATTAGGTAAAAATTAATCCAGGCACTACTAATCAACATGTTAGTGAAGTGGCATTTGGCGACAAACTCCATAGATCACCAACACTTTCTATCCAGGTTAACATGGATTTGGTAGTAATAATAATAATAAACAAACAAAACCCCCAAACCATAACAAAACAAAAAATTTCAGGGAATAGAAAGTCATGCCTCAAGAGTCAACAAACTTCAAAGATTCCGAACCTGAACACAACAGTTAGTGTCCACTCTCTTGGAAAAAGCAGGTCACTGGTTTAATAATCCTTGCCTTATATTCAAGCAAAATTTTGAAGTGCATGTTCATTAAGTTGTATCAACACAGTTATGATATTTGCTACGAATAACAATGAAAAAAATGACATTGTTTCTTGATATGTCTATTAAAAAGTTCAAACCAGAAAAATAAATGTTTCACAAGTTGTTATGAAATTCAAAGGCTGGTTAATTGAAAGCTACTAATTAATGTATGTAGATATGCTCTAGATATTGAAGGAGTATGAAAATCAAGATGAAAGATGAACCATTCTTCCAAATTCTTCTGTCACTGCAATGATGAACAAAGATCCACTCACAGCAAGGCTGCTGTGTTTGGTATCTGCTTGTCTTTCACAGCAATCAGAGCTGTGATTCAAGTTTTTTGAACCAAAAGAACCCCACAGTGAACTTCAGCATATCAACCATAGTAACATCTACTTACATCAATTTTTTTTTGGATAATACCATACTTATAACATTTAATCAGCTGCAAAGTATTTGAGGCTAACAAAGACTAAAACAGATTTGTTGATCAAACTACTGTCACTTCTACTTTCAGCTTTGTTTTCTACTTCAGAAACTTCACAAAGGAACATCTATTATAATTTCTCTCAAGTAATTTTGAGATATTGTCTGAACCCTTGTAGACTTCCAAGCAAGAAAAACTACTTTAGCCTTAATCAGCTCCCTCTTTTTTGCTTTCCCTTTTCTCACAGGCCCAGGTCCATGCATCTGCTGGGTTCACATCTCACTAAGACTTCTGGAAGGAAGCCCTTCCTTGGTGTTTCAGTGCTGTCAGCATTCACAAAAGCAGCAGATTGTTGTTCCCATGACAGTACATTCTGTACTTTTTAGATGTCAGATTACCGGTAGATCTTTCAAACCTGTGATTTTCAGTTAAGCAGATAACTATCTTAAGCTAGATCCCGTATTTCAGTTCCTTTTTATTGACTTTATTGCACACTACTTGGTTGCACTTGAGTCCTCCCATGGTAGCACAAGTACAATAAGCCTCTCTAAAGAAGGGGCAAGGGTTCCACTTTTGGGACCATCCACTGATGAGATCCAGCGCTGAGGAAGATCTTACCCATGCCAGGGGAATTGGACCGGCTGATGTTGAGAGCTCCCCTCCAATCCAAACCATTCTATGAACGTCTCAAGAAGAAACAACTTGCAAAGCCTCTCTTTACACGTGCACACTTATGTCTAAGTAAGTGGCAACATATTTTTTACTTTGGATTAAGTTGCATATCCTGTTTGAAACTTGTTATTCAAATGGATAAGCAAGGATTGCCTCCACACAAAAACAGCACGCCTACTGAGGGATGAAGGAGGGAGAGCTGGGGATGCTGTTCCACGGGGTGGGCGGCGGCGCGGGGGGAGCTCCACGGGACCGTGCCGCCCCGCCGGTGAGTTACGGGACACTTCGCCCCCTTTTCAAATGACCATCCCGGGAAATCACCGGAAAGCCTGAAAAGCACATCCGCTCCAGGGGCTTTCTCCAGTAGTAGAGGGGAATCACCTACGCTTCCACTGCCCCCCACCTCACCCCATTTTACATCAGACCGGCGCTCCCACTCCCCCTCCGCCCCGTCCACGTCGCACCGAGGCTGCCCACCCCCCACGCGGGGACGGTACTCACAGGGTGACCGTCCGGTTGGGCAGCGCCTCGGGAGGCAGGACCTGAGCGAGCTCCAGGTTGCTACAAACCACCTTCACCTCTGCCGGGCCGCCGGCCGCCGCTTTGCCGGCACTCTTGGGACGCCCGTC